>JAVYIG010006247.1:0-121389 GCA_035222895.1 Strongylocentrotus droebachiensis | reverse complement strand
CAAATATCGATTTTAATTAGAACCTTTCTCCCCTTTTCATTGATCTGTAAAGTTATGGCATGCACTGTGATGCAGGGACGGGATCCAGGGGGGGGGGGGGCACGTGCCCCCCGGCCAAAACAAAATATGTTAAAATCAGCCCTAAATTCGCCAGAAATGCACTGAAAAAAAGGGACGTCCCCCCCCCCCCCCAACGGAGCAAAATATCAAATTTACAAATATCGTGACCCCCCCTCCAAAAAAAACATGTCCTCTTACCCCCCCCCCCCTTTTTTTTTTCTTGCAAGAGAGTCTCATTTATTAAATGGTAATCCAACCTTTAATAGGAAGCAATAACTTTAAGTAAATTTAGATGCAGAACACATAGATTACCAGTTAATAAAGGTAGATTTAATGCAAATGTAGTAGATGATTTGCAATGCCCACTATGTACACGAACAGATATTGGTGATGAATTTCATTATATTTTTGTATGTCCATTCTTTCAAAATGAAAGAAAAATGTATATACCAAATAACTTCTGTGGTAGTAGCTTAAGACCAAGTGCGTTGCACATGGATAAGGTTTTTAATACAGCTCACGCTTGCCAGCTAAAGAAATCAGCCAAATTTGTTAGGATCATTATGTCATATTTTTCAAAAGATTCAAGGGTAGATGGTAATACTGTAAATGATAGATCACAAATAAGCAATGTTGTTAGGCACACTCGTAGCGGTAGGAGGGTGAATTGCCCAGTTCGCCTTGATTTGTAAATATGTTTATTTGTTCATATTATCACATGTTTATCATTGTTCATATTATCACATGTTTATTATTGTTCATATTATCACATGTTTGTCTTGTTTATATTATCTTATTATGTTTATCAATTTTCATGTTATCACATGTTTATCATTGTTATACTATTGTTAAATTGATACTATGTTGTAAATATGTTTGTACTCTCATACCCCGAGAGGGGGTCGATAGAGTCAATAAAATCTTACAATCTTACAATCAATAGTAATCATTTCATTTTTCAACGCATGAGATGAGAGAAACAGATGCGAGAACGTGTGAAATAAATTGATAAATTTGATGTAAAAAAGTATCAATAATATCTAAATTTCCCGTAAGTGCCTTCTCCTTTGGGAAGCGACTTAAAACAGGGCACTTATTAATATGAAGAGGTGCACTCGAGAAAGTAAACGGAATACAAAAGAAGGGCATAAGGGACACTCAACAGCAGAGGTGGGGTCTAGGAGACGAACAAACAGCATGTGAATGCGGCCAGGAACAGACAATGGAACACCTTCTAGTCTGCCCACTCCCGCAAGAGCAATGCACCCAAGATGACTTGGAAGCCGTGAATTGCCGTGCCAAAGTCTGTGTGGACCACTGGACGGGACTTGTGTAAGTGACCAGTGGCGTAGACAGGTTCGTACACCTGGGGGGGGGGGGATGACTCAGGGGCGGATCTAGCTTTTGCTAAGGGGGGGGGGGTTGACCAAAATAATGACGATGCGGAGCATCGTCCACGAGCCGCGAAGCGGCGAGCCGATTTTTTTTTGGGTGTTTATTTGAACCCCGTAAGTGATGTTTTCCTGGCATATATTAACACAATGGAGACCATAAAAAGCAGTGCATGATAACGTCTTTTTAAATCAAGTAACAGTTTAAATACACAGATATATCCAGAGTAATGATGTGTTTGGTTAAGTTACCAGATGAGTTGAATATCTTCTCACAATATTTGCACTTGAAAGGGTTCCTCTCCAGCGTGCGTTCTTTTTTTTTTTTTTTTTTTTTTTTTTTTTGGGCCGCCCAAGGGGGGGTTTAAACCCCCTAAACCCCCCCCCCCCCGTAGATCCGCGCATGTTTAATCTTGTGGTTATCTTGTGGTTTCCAAACCACAAGATAACCACAAAATACTTGTAAGATTTTTCTTTTTTTTACCGTCTGAATTGGCTTTCACCGTGTGAATGCGGCTAATAACAATAAACACAATTTCAATAATGATGAGGATTATTATTATCATCATCATAATTATTATTGTTATTAATATTATAATTGTTATCATTATTATTATTACTATTATTATCATCATTATGACTTATTAAGTAAGCAAATATCATTCCCCAAAACCTGGGGGGATGATTGTACATGCCATCCCCCCCCCCCACCTTGTGAGGTGGGGGGATGCATCCCCCTCATCCCCCCGTTGTCTACGCCCCTGGTAGTGACTCGATAAGAAGAAGAACAGAGCTGAAAAAGGGGCACTTAGGCTAAGAAGGGAAAAGGCACTTATTAAAACTAAAAGGGGTACTTATCATAATATTTGAAAAGGGTCCACTTATCAGAGGTGGAAATGGAGCATTTATAAGAAATGTTATTCCAAAAAGGTAGTGAACTTATCAGAAAGCAAAAGGGACACGTGTCAAAGTAAACGGAGCACTTATCAGAGGTTAAAAAAAGAGGTACATTTGGCACCTGAAAAGGGGCACTTCTCAAAAAGGGAAACGGGGAATTTACTAAAGAAAAGGGCACTTCTTAAAAGTAAAATGGCGCCTACTCGAGCACCGCCTCTTGACTAAAAATACATTTTGAATGGCATTTTATTATAGTTCCTCTTTAAAAAAATTGACCCCCAATCTTGTAGTTTGGCAAATTTAGTTTTTACTAATTTGCTGTGTTGCAAAAAATTGGAAAGCTGTCCGGCGCTACGTGAGTGAAAGCCAATTTGTATTGCCTATACGCAACGTGATTACAACTGTGAAAAAAAATTGGAAAATTTTATTATGTTTTGTCAAATTTCATTCAAACTTTCTTATGTCCGCTTCTCTGATTTGTCTGCTTTCTTTTATAGTTGGATTGCCCTTTAAACCTGAATGTGGTTTTGGACTGACTATTAAAAAAAAAAATTCAGGCTAGCAAACTTTCGGAATATCATAAGATCTATGGGAAATAGGTTTATTTTGTACAGCTTGTAAAACTAAAGAGAGAATTATGAAAAAAATGTACAAGAGAATTTGAGGAACATTGATGATGTAGACATAAAAAGGTAGAATGAAGGAAATGAATGATTTAAGAGGAAGAAGGGATGGTCGAAATAGATGTTGAACAAGACGAAGAAATTGGAAGACTTAGTGGATGTGTGAGGGCTTTTATGAACAATATGTATGTGTGTTAGAGCAAACAAGAATGCGCGTATATTGTGGAAGTGGGTGAGTGCGTGTGCATGTGTGCTTCTTTCTTGTTATTTTTTTTATTTTTAAAGATATCTTTAAAAACTGAAAAGTTAATCCCCTAGGAGATTGTGGCGTTACATCTGACTATAATTGTCAGAGCAACTATATTGCCGACACCGTGACCCCGTATTGCCAAAACCAAAGGCAAAATTAGAAGTTCATGTATCTTCATGATCTTCATCAAAAGAATTCAAGCACAAACATAAATAAAGTCAGTGATTATCCATTTCAAACGTAGACAGGTGACTCAATAATTAAGAGAGTGAGCGACCGAAAGTCAGTGTGGAACTCCCATTTAACCCCGTGTTTAATGTGTACACATCTGGAAAAAGACAGTTATGATACTGCCTCCTGTTTTCCTTGTTAGATTTTTCCTTCTTAAACTTGAGAAAAAAACATCATAAACAATTTTTTTCCTCTTGCCTTCATTCTTGGCAAATGTTAAAATCTGAGTATTGTTTTCTTTGATTATTATAACATTGTTGGGAAAACTAACTAGTTTGCAAATTTGGCTTTAACACATCCCCATCATAAATGGAATAGGGGATGCACCAGAACTTAAGTATAGACCCATTGCAAGAGACAAATGCAATTTTGCCAACGGCAGATAGATTTGTTCTAGAAAACATTCGTAACATTTACATATTCACATTTAGTATAAATTTCGTGTATCAAATCTCCATGAAGTTACAAGGATATACTCTGACTGGCATACCGATATAAACATAAAAAAAAAACATTTCATGTCGGCCCAGAGAGATACATCAATTGTACATTTACGGAGTTGCGGAATTTAGACATTACTTACTAACCCGACAAAAGAAAGTGAGAGAGATAGTTCAAAGTTATATAGGGAACATGTTCACCTAATATCACAAATGTGAAAAGAAGATAGCTACATTGGTTTGGGCGTGTAACTAGTTGGGGAGAATATAGCTTGAAAAAGCACCACCTTGCAAGGAAGAACTGATGGAAGAAGAAAGAGGGGTAGACCAACAAGGACATAGACTGATAACATCAAGCAGTGGACGGGCATGACAGTTGAGCAGCTAACGAGAACAGCTGAAAAGACGAAGTTATGGACAACCTATGTCTAAGGGTCCATTTTCATTCAGACAAACAGTTTCATTCGAAACTGTTTGTAAAATGGTTAGTCCAATGCAACCTGTTAACAATCATACTCTGTTCAAATAATCTTCATGTATTTCAAACTGTTTGAAGGTCAGTCCCTTGTGTCCTGATGATGATGATCATACATGGACTCGGTCCATCAACTCAAGGTCATCTTTGTAGAGTGATTCGTCTACTGTTACCTGATGATGGTACATACTGCGAGGCAGTCTCGTTCAGATGTGACGCGGCCAAACGGTGCCATATAAGTTATGATCAATTAGCTGTAACATGCTTCATATTTCCTTATCTTTTATAAACAAAGAGCTCTTCGGATACGTTTAGGACCTTTGCTGCTTGCATTTGCCATTTAGTAACTTGTTAAAAGAACTGTCAGGGTTTTTACGCGCCATATCTGAACAAGCCTAAACATCTTCAAGGATTCTAAATTGTTCTGAAAATGTACAGTCCATTGGCCAAGTTCGGATCATACTCAGTCAATACTTCTCTTGGATTCCGAGATGTTTTTGTTGTTGTACACTGCTCAGTCCTGTATCTGTTACCTGGTAGCCATCATACTACATGTAGGTTCAAATAATCTTCAGGTATCCGAAGCTAAAATTATGTTTTATACGCCATAAGCCTACGAAATTGAGGCAAATAGCCCCCAAACCACCCAAAATTATGATAAATCGAACTACTTATAAACTCTCTCAACCAGATGATGAATATAATAGTCCAATAAACGTAAAGTTCTAAGATTGAATATTTTCTTCACTTTTCTCCTTTCCGGATGTGCATGTATAGCGCCATCTCCAATATTCCAATTGTAGTCTCGAAGGAAGACGGTTCCGTTTTACGAGACTTTTGGCAATAGTAATTTAACTCTAACTTTATAATATTTTGTAATGGGGGAGGGGGTGACAATAATATAATTTACTCGGCTATATTTTTGCTCAACAGATGCTTGACAAAATGAGATCGAAGTTCATTGGGCGATCTTAATCTACTTGTCTGCCAAAGGTTAGTTGCTGACAATCCACGGTACCTAAAAATAGACATACAATACATACAGGCGCGTACGCAGGGGGTGGGGGAGGGGTTAGGGTTGGGGTTAAACCCCCCCCCCCCCCCCACTCCACTTTTTTTTTGTTATGTGTATGTTTTGGGAACCCCCGCCCCCCTTTTTGATTTTTTTTTTTTTTTTTTTAAATCCTAATGGATGACCTCAAAAAGATAACCTTACCCCCCCCCCCCCCAACGGAACGGAATGTCGATCGGTCAAATTTTCACATTTCGGAACCCCCCACCACCCCCCCCAAAAAAAAAATAAAAAAAAAAAAAAAAAAAAAAAGTCATGCGATTGCATTGTGAAAGAACATGTGGATTCGATCAGAAAAATCATCAAAATGATAAGAAATCCGGCCCAGTGCTGGTAAAGTTACAAGCACTGTATTTTCACAAAAAAAACTAAAAATGAGATTTCATTGGGCGACGGATCTCAATCTGTTTGTCGGTCTAAGGTTGCTGGGAATTCCCAGTAACTAAAGATAGATTGAAAAACTAAATACATACATGTATGTAGTACTCATCATGATCAGTGCACCATTACATCGTAACGGCAAAGAGTATATATGTTTACGGATTTGATATAACACCTAGACTAATAACTAATGCAAGGCCCGAATATGTTATTAGCTCCACCCCACGTCTTGCAGGACTAAGCAATAAAGACAAAATAGCCCCTAAAATAACCCGAAAATATAAGAAATCAAACAACTTATTAGATTTCTCAACCAGACGGTGGTTAGTCCAGTAAAGGTAAGAATCTAAGATCAAATATCTTCTTCACTTCTCTCCTATCCGACCGGATGTGTTTTGCATCAGCGCGATCTCTAACATTCCAACCACTGCGTACTGATGGGAGGGGTTGGGTGGATTTCTTTCTAACCATCGATTTACAAACGTTGCTGAAATGACATAATTTGCCGGGATTTTGTTCTTATTTTGGGGAAAATATTACTTTATTATGCGTTTGTTGAAAATGACGAATTCCCAAATCTACAATCAGGCAAAAAGTATGCTCATTTTAGAAGCCTACATGTCAGGGTCCGCGGATTGCCTGGGCTCGGGGGGGGGGGGGGGAGGGGCTTGAGCCCCTCCCCCCCCCCCACCCCCCCTTTTTTTGAAAAAAGATATATGCTCATCTGACCGTCATAAATTGCCCCTGGACCCGACCAGGTGCCTAAGGCGGCCCCTGAATGCTCATCATATTAAATGCCTAAAACCCCTGAGCTTCATGGGGCTCAGCCCCTCAGCCCCTTGGACCCCACGTCAATTAGTGACCCACCATGCAGTGTCACCGTGTATAAGATAGCAAAATATGCTCATCTGACCAAAATTCAAAGACTAAAACCCCTGAGATTCCGGGGGCTCTGACTTTTAACTCCCGCCGGGGCATTGCCCCTTGACCCAACGCCAATTTACGCTCCATTCGCTTCGCTCGTTTAGCTCAACCTGATCGTTAGTACTTTATCCCCCCCCCCCCCCATATGAAAAACGTTCCGCGGGGCCTGCATGTAACATGTAAGAGTGTTGGTGATGCGGAATTTTTTGCCATCCCCCCCCCTTCTCCCCCCCCCCCCAAAAAAAAAAAAAAAAAAAAAAAAAAGTTTTTGCTCATTCCGCCACTGATTCTAACTGCAATTTCGAAGGAGCACCGTTCCACAAGACTTTTAGCAAAAGCAATTAGACTCTTACTTGACAATTTTTTTATAATGGGGGAAGGGGTAACAGAAATAGAATTCAAGTTTGACACGGGAATATGTCGGCCCGACAGACGCTTGACATACTGAGATCGAGGTTCTATTGGGTGATTTCAATCTGCTTGTCGGTCAAAGGTTACTGGGAATTCCCAATCACTAAAACTAGAATGACAAGCTAAATACAAACATATAGATATTACCACGTATGATCAGTGCACCACTACATTGTAAAGGCAGAGAGTATACTGATTTCATATAACACCTAGACCGATACGTACTGACGGAAAAAGACGTGAGTAAAATTTCAATGTAGACGTATGTCATTTCCAAAAGAAATGCAGTGAATTTTCGCAATATTTTCGTTTACATTGTCGTATATTCATTTCATAATAGGCCAACTCCCAGACACTTTTGAGGCTTTACCTGTTTTTATCTGGTTTGTAGAATTATCATTTTCATTAGAGTGCAATAGTTGGGTATGTGTCTAGATGTCTATGAGTTGATAAATGGACAGCGATTGAGCCAAGACTAAGATGAGAATGACGGGTGTTTAGGAAATTATATCAGTTGGTTTAAACCATGAAGAAACAGGTTACAAAAATAAAAAATAAACAAAACAGAGCTTTGAAACCAGACCATAAGAGTTGAATGTACTTGATCGTGAACATGGAAGTAACGTTTGTCGCATTAGACAAACATATTGATATCGTTCCTATGTATATATTCTTTGTGTTTGTTTGACCTAGAGAAAATTGTCGCCATTTTGTTTCATTTTTTGTGATTTAAACTACAAAATGACACATTTGTAATGGGCTACTATTCTTGCATAGTATGTAGATACAAATACACATGGAAAACATTTCATCTTGCGTGATTGACATAGGTGTCGTATTAGTTGAGGTGTAGTGTAGTAGAGTGGTTCATTCACTTGACTCTCAAAGAGATGGGGTTTCGAATCCCAGCCCGGCATTAACGTCATTCAGAATTGTTGTACCGTGTTGTTGTACTGTGTGTGTATGTGTGTGTGTGTGTGCGCGTGTGTGTGTGTGCGTGCACCCATGGTGGAAAACGCGACCACATATAAGTATAGGACCTTCATGGCGAGGACAGACAGCGAAGTGCGGACGTCCTCGTTTCTCCGAGGACGTCCTCGGTCCCAAAATTCAAAGAGAGTACTCAAGGATAATTTTGTATGACTTGTATAATCCTAATACACTGAAAAGAGGAAAGTCATCAATTAAGTGGTTTCGGTCCTACGGAGTGTGTTACTTATACACAATCTGCAAGGACTTCAAGTTTCGCCTAAAAAATGTGTGTGTGAACCTCGGGGCCCTAGTCCCAAGGGCTTTCATCGAAAGGGTGCGGTGCGGCGCGGCGCGGTGTGTGTGCTCAACGCACCCATTCGATAAAAGAGGGGGGGGGGGGTTTTCTCGAAAGGGTGCGTTGAGAGCGGAGTACCGTTTTAACACACCCTTTCGATAAAAGAGGGGGGCTTTTCTCGAAAGGGTGCGTCGACTAGTCTTTCGCATCAGTCGTTTAAAATGAGGATCTCGGACAAAAGGTAATATAGTTGCCAATATTATTTAAGTATATCGAAAATGTATTAAATAAAATGGAATGGTCTTGATTACAGAGTGGTCTCTTTCGTTATTACTATGTTGATGGGGGAGACAGAGAGAAGGAAAAAAGGGAAAGGGAAAGGGAAGATAAAAGGAAAGAATAAGAAGAAAAGAGGGAAACTGGGGGGGGGGGGGCGAAGGGCTCTTGCCTCCTCACCCCCCCCCCCCCCCCCGCCCAAAAAATAAATAAGAGAGAGAGAGAGAAGGGAAAGGGAAAGAAAATATAAAAGGAAAGAAAGAAGAGGAAGAAGAAAAGAGGGAAACGGGGGAAGGGCGAAAGGCTCTTACCTCCCTCCCCCCCCCCCCCTGCCAAAAAAATAAATAAGAGAGAGAGAGAGAGAGAGAGAGGGAAGGGAAAGGGAAAGAAAGAATAATAAGAAGGAAAGGGGGAAACGGGGGAAGGGCGAAGGGCTCTAATTGCCTCCTCCCTCCCCACCCCCCGCCAAAAAATAAATAAGAGATAGAGAGAGAAGGGAAAGGGAAAGAAAATATTAAAGGAAAGAAAGAAGAGGAAGAAGAAGAAGAAAAGAGGTAAACGGGGGCGAAGGGCTCTTGCATCCCCCCGCCAAAAAATAAATAAAAGAGAGAAGGGAAAGGGACAGGTAAAGAGAAGATAAAAGGAAAGAAAGAAGAGGAAGAAGAAGGAAACGGGGGCGAAGGGCTCTTGCCTCCTCCCCCCCCCGCCAAAAAATAAATAAGAGAGAGAGAGAAGGGAAAGGGAAAGGGAAAGAAAATATAAAAGGAAAGAAAGAAGAGGAAGAAGGAAAGAGGGAAACGGGGGAAGGGCGAAAGGCTCTTACCTCCCCACCCCCCCCCCCGCCAAAAAAATTAATAAGAGAGAGAGAGAGAGAGAAAATATAAAAGGAAAGAAAGAAGAGGAATAAGAAGGAAAGAGGGAAACGGGGGAAGGGCTCTTACCTCCTCCCCCCCTTCCAAAAATAAATAAGAGAGAGAGAGAGAGAGAGAAGGGAAAGGGAAAGAAAATATAAAAGGAAAGAAAGAAGAGGAAGAAGAAGAAAAGAGGGAAACGGGGGCAAAGGGCTCTTGCCTCCTTTCTTTTCTTTCTTTTCCTTTCTTTCTCTCTTATTTATTTTTTGGCGGGAGGGGGGGGAGGTAAGAGCCTTTCGCCCTTCCCCCGTTTCCCTCTTTCCTTCTTCTTCTTCTTTCTTTCCTTTTATATTTTCTTTCCCTTCCCCTTTCCCTTCTCTCTCTCTCTTATTTATTTTTTGGGGGGGGGGGGGGGGGGGGTGAGGAGGCAAGAGCCCTTCGCCCCCCCCCCAGTTTCCCTCTTTCCTTCTTATTCCTCTTCTTTCTTTCCCTTTCCCTTCTCTCTCTTTCTCTCTCTTATTTATTTTTTTGGCGGGGGGGGGGGGGAGGTAAGAGCCTTTCGCCCTTCCCCCGTTTCCCTCTTTCCTTCTTATTCCTCTTCTTTCTTTCCCTTTCCCTTCCCTCTCTCTCTCTCTCTCTCTCTCTTATTTATTTTTTTGGCAGGGGGGGGGGGGGGGGGGGGAGGTAAGAGCCTTTCGCCCTTCCCCCGTTTCCCTCTTTTCTTCTTCCTCTTCTTTCTTTCCTTTTATATTTTCTTTCCCTTTCCCTTCTCTCTCTCTCTCTTATTTATTTTTTGGGCGGGGGGGGGGGGGGGGGTGAGGAGGCAAGAGCCCTTCGCCCCCCCCCCCAGTTTCCCTCTTTTCTTCTTATTCTTTCCTTTTATCTTCCCTTTCCCTTTCCCTTTTTTCCTTCTCTCTGTCTCCCCCATCAACATAGTAATAACGAAAGAGACCACTCTGTAATCAAGACCATTCCATTTTATTTAATACATTTTCGATATACTTAAATTGGCAACTATTACCTTTTGTCCGAGATCCTCATTTTAAACGACTGATGCGAAAGACTAGTCGACGCACCCTTTAGAGAAAAGCCCCCCCGCTTTTATCGAAAGGGTGTGTTAAAACGGTACTCCGCTCTCAACGCACCCTTTCGAGAAAAGCCCCCCTCTTTTATCGAATGGGTGCGTTGAGCACACCACACCGCGCCGCGCCGCACCGCACCCTTTCGATGAAAGCCAGTCCCAAGTTGTGCACTGCCCTGCACATCACATGAAACACAAGTCCCAGCATGCAGCATGTTACGCGCCATCACTGCGCGCTATCTCTTGCATGCAGCGCTGCTAGCTAGTGCAACAGGCAAGCCCACCGCCGGTCCTGGCACCGAGTGTAGGGTGCGGGCCGCTCGCATGCGGGCCGGCCCTGACGTCGTCTGCTTGAAATAAGTGTCTCATGCCCCTGGGCTTGCCATGGCGACGATGATGTTGAAGAGGAGGTTGGAAGGCAACCAGAGCAATGTAAGTACCATGTTATAACGTCATGGGAATAGATGATATTAATTTATTATGTGGTTAAGCTTGTTTTCCTAAACTTTGTATTGCCGATCGAGTTTTCCATCTCCGGCCAAGTTGAAGTTAGCTCCCTTTTAAGTGGTCCCAAACACCCTAATTCATGTAATGCATAGTCATGGAGTCTAAATAAATTCTTAGGACTATAAGTATATGAAGGGAAGTTTTAAGACCATCATAAACTGTTTTTTCTTGGGTAATTAAATGGTTTGAAGAGAATAGCATATATATCCTTATTAACTATGTTTTGTTTTGTTTCATTTTGATTAAATGCATATCTTTCATCAAACTGCATGAGCCCATAGGCCATATTTGTTGCTTATCATTTCTCGATAAACATGAAATTTTCGTCATTTGTAATGAATATCTGTAAGACAGTGACATCAATTTCCTTCGGAAGTGTCTACTTTGCAGTTCACACCCAAGCTTAGTTTTTTTCCTTTGATTAATTTATCAGATAAAAGTATCCCAAAGGGTCTATTTTTTGTCTCAAAGAACCTACAAGTAGACTTTGTTACCATCACATGCACATAACGATAAATTCTTTTTTTATTTTATTTTAAGTATTAAAGGTAAAATATATATTTTTTTTTTATTCATAATTGTAGTTTTCTATGGAGCAAAGAGTGTTGGCACTCTGGCCACCGAATGGATTATATTACGATGGCGTGGTTGTTGACATCAGGGACGGTAAGTTCGTAATTAAGATTGTTTATCTTAGAAGCTAGCAATTAATGCCAACTATCAACAGTTAACGGTTGTTTATTAGCACCTGCAAAAAGAATACCCTAGCTTGAATAGTGCAAAAATTCAGTCAGAGCAAAAGTGTGTGTTTATGAGTTCAAGAGTGATTTTTAATCTATATATCAAAAGATGTACAATTATCAAAAGTTTTTGTCCCCCTCCCCCCTTCCCCGTTATTTTTGTATTATTTATATTTTCAGCTGATCAATGTAAAACATTGCATAACATTTAAATTGAGGAGGATGTGTAATGAGTACTGCTACCTTTAAAAATTATTTATTTCTGTTGATTTAATCAACAGGCTGAGAAGCTTCAAAGGTAAATAGAGCTACATATTCCACCTTTGTTAATCTCTAGTGGGATTATTATTAATATTCCTATATAAAAGCAGAATACCTAAACGGCTTTTTATGATTGATGTGGTGAGAAAGAAACTAATAGATTTCTTCATATTAAGATTGCTTTGTTTGTAAGGGATGTCAATTTAGTCTTTATGGATAACAATGAACACTTTTGTAATTTCAGGAAAATGCAAAATTCAGTATGAGGATAATGATGTTAGATGGCTCCTCGAACATCAGGTAAGTAATCGCACATTTGACTCATTGACATGGGCGGGTAGGATCCATTTATGTATGGCAGTCCAATCATTCATGTACGTTTTTCCATAAACATAAAGAAAAACAAGGCTTTTGAAGTCAAGTGCTTAATAAGTAATCACTAGGCACATTACATAATGTTGCCCAGATATGACTTGGTTCACTAGCCCTGGAAACTGTTTTTGTTTGAGGGGGGGGGGGGGGGGGGAGTTCAGAACCAATAAAGACTCATCCCTATGTCATAAAGCTTAGCACATGTATGTATATACATGTTTATGAAGATTATACAATTAAATTTTGAGGTCAAAGGTCAGAGGTAATACCTCGAGGTGCTATAGAATGAAACTTGTTCTTGTATATATCTGCATGAATAACTAAATGTATGTGAATATCACCTGACTAGACTTATTGGTCTTACCCGGTCGAAGTTCATATATATCCTTGGTCAGTGAATTGTCCTTTATAGATAAAGCAAAATAATGTGCAAAAGAAAAAGATGGGAAACTCTAAATGTAAGGCGGATGAATAATGTTCAACTGCCAGCAGTTAAAAGAAACCTCCCCCAACTTGAATAATAAGTGTAAGTATTCTGAATAATTGATGAGATGTATTCCTGCCCTTTGATGTACAATATTCCTTACAAAATTGTACAAAAGATATATGTAAATGGAGATATTCTTGGCATGACGTGATGCCTTTTAGAATGACATGGGAGCAGTCATTTTCTTGAAAATTTGACGTACCAGGTGAAGTTGTACATGTTTCATTCACCAAGCTTTAGTTTGAAAGACTTTTTAAATCATTAACAAAACCTTTTCTTTTCAATGAGGAAAATCATAGCTGAGGAGAGAATATATTACAGGGGAACAATTGTAACTACATGTGTAGTTCATTTTAAAATACTAAAATATGGCAGTTGACAAATCTATTTCATTTATGAGAAACCTTTACCCCGGAAGAGCACAAACTTATTTATGCAATTTGCGTTCTGGCAATTGAAGTACAAAGGATAATAGCAGGTGAATGAAATGCTTTCTCACCACACACACCTGTGAAGAAAGCATTCATAAATTTGAATACATTTAATTGATAAATGACTTCACATGGTATATCACGTTATCAAGAAAATAGCGATGCCCATGTCATGCTGAAAAACTGTACATTATTCTTACTTTTTGCCTCTCTTATACACTTTGGTAGGGATCCTTGTAGATTAATGGGCAAGAATATAATAAATCTCTCAGAATAAAAAAGTCATTTCCTGGGGTGAAGTTTCACGTAAGGTTGTCTAGTAATAATGGAACTAGTCCGATAGATAAACAAAACGAAATAGCACGGGTCTAAGCTTTCGAGCAAATGTATGTATCTATACAATATAAATGTCTGAACTTCATTGCTACAATTTTCACAATACCACAAGTATTCTAAGCTCAAGATCTAATCTGTTGGGGATTTTAAATATTATTTTTCACATGCCTGTGTTGGTCACCTAAATAAATCTCAGATGAATAAAGGTGATACTATCTTGGGTCGAGGCAGCTAGAGCCTAATTATTATCTGTGGACTGCTTAACAATCATAAATAATGGGGTTATTTGTGTGTTTTAAAGATATTTCCTGTATTAAGTATGCAGATAATATGTTCACCTGTCATATGTGAAAACATCTCCCTGTTTAGATGAAACGTCTAAATAATTAGATTTTGTTGTTGTCTTGTTTTCCTACTCCTTGTTATATTTAGGTTAGAGCTGATCCTACTGAGTCTCCTAAAGAAGGCAAGATGGCCAAAAAAAATTCTGCTGGTCTGTCCGCACAAGGCATGCAGGCCAAAGGCGATGCTGTCGATCAGTATACAGAGGTCATGACGGTAAAGGGCGATGCTGTTAAGCGGTCTACAGAGGTCATGTTGGTCACAGGCGATGCTGTTGAGCAGTTTACAGAGGTCATAACGGTCAAGGGCGGTGCTGCTGAGCGGTCTACAGAGGACATGCTGGCCAAGGGGGATGCTGTTGAGCTGTCTACAGAGGTCATAACCAGTATTGACGATACCGTTGAAACATTTGCAGAGGGCATGATTGTTATGGGCGATATTGTTCAGTCATCTACAGACGGCATGGCAGTCAAGGATGATGCTGATAACGTATCTGATGGATATGATGGGGTAGAGTCTTCCTCAGTTTGGGTACCTAATAACTATGTCACTCTTGGCAGTCCCATTCCGATTCCAATTCCAGGGGACTTCCATGCATTATCTCTCCGTAGCATTGGTAGCAACAGTGACAGCGAGTATGCACCTCTGTCAAACAATGAGACAGACAGTAGCAGTGATTATACACCTCAGTCCGACAGCGAAACAGACAGCTCGACAGACAGTGAGACAGACAGCGAGACAGACAGTGACAGTGAGTATGCACCTCAGTCCGACAGTGAGTCTGGGAGTGACAGTGAGCATTTGCTACTTTCCAACCATTTGCGTAGAAATCCAGTTGGTTCCACCTACTCAGAAAAGAAGACACCAGTGATTTCAAGGGGTGATGTGTCTCAAACTGTAACAAAAACAAAGGATTATGACACAAGAGAGAACATACCAACATCAAGTGATGATGTAACATCTACTAATACTTTATTTGATAGGGCTAAGTCACATGATATAACAGTAATGACAAATTTGAATGCAGGGCATAAAAGTAAAAAGCAATGTTGTTACTACTGTTCTGGCCTCTTCTCCGAACTTGCAAGACACTTGGAGAATAAGCATGCAGAAGAGACTGAAGTCGCTAAATTTATGTCACTCACAGGAACAGCTAGACAGCAACATCTCAAGAGGCTTCGTAATATGGGAAATCATCGTCACAATTGTGAAGTGTTCAGAAAAAGGAGTGGCAGTCTCATAGTTGTATATCGTTCATCAAAACATGCAGATCCTGACAAATACGGCCCCTGCCCATATTGTTTTGGATACTACCTTCGCCGAGATCTATGGAGGCATGAGTGTCAAGAAAAGCCGGTCAAGGTAGAAGGGAAGAGGAACGGAATTTTGCGACATAGTGATCTCTTGAAGGCACCCCCAAACGGAATAAGTCAGGCTGTGAATGAATTATTCAATGACATGAAGAGGGACCAAGTGTTTCAAGTTTGCAAAAGTGACCAACTGCTCCAGGAATTTGCAAAGCGAGAGTACATGAACGTTGGCCGTGACAAGGTCTTGAAGGACCAGCACAGTTACATCCGTGCAAACTTACGAGGATTAGGGAGGCTCTTATTGCAGCTTAGAAAGCAAGTTGGCAAACCGAATGCATCTCTTCAAGATTTCCTCTGTCCCAGCAAGTTTCAGGAAGTTTGCAAAGCAGTGCATGGTGTTGCTGAGTTTGATGAAAAGACACATTTCTACAAAGTTCCATCTTTGGCCCGCAAACTTGGGCATTCATTGAAGAAATTGGCAGTCATCTTGAAAAGCGTCGCCCTTGAGGGAGGAGACAAATCTGGTGTCAGCGAAGCAGTTGACTTCCTGTTCCTGTGCGATTCGAACTGGAATGTTTTTGTATCAAAACATGCCCTACGCACACTTCATGAAGCGAAGAAGATCGACCGAGAGGTTCTGCCCACAAATGAGGATATTGTGAAAATGAGGAACTACCTAGAAGCCAAAGGAAGTGAGCAAATAAACACACTGAAGATGTGCCAAGATGAGACCATTAGTAACAAAGCCTGGGACAATTTGAATGAGGTTCTTCTTTGTGAGCTTATGATGTTCAACCGCAGAAGGGCCGGAAAAGTCTCAAAGATGAAAATAGCAGAGTACAGGCGAAGCTGTAAGGCCACGGAACAGAGACAGTACGAGGAGTACGAACATCTCTCAAAGATGGAACAAAGCCTATGTAGAATGATGGATGTTGTAGAAGTGACAGGGAAAGAAGGGAGGCATGTGCCTATCTTGCTCACACCAACATTGAAGGAGAGATTGGAAATCCACATTGTAGCCAGAGAAAAACTTGTAACAGAAACCAATGAGTATGTGTTTGCTAGGGCAAATTACCAGAGTAATGGACACATCAGAGGATCAGACTGTATGAGGAAAATATCTACCGAAGCTGGGCTGAAGAACCCACATTCCCCCTGCTCAAAAGTGTTGAGGAAACAGGTCGCTACTGCAGCACAGCTTTTGGCTCTGAGACCAGATCAGGTTGACCTTCTTGCAGGTTTCATGGGGTACAATATAACAGTGCACAAAGAATATAACCAACTACCAGACCCAGTAATGCAGGTTACCTTGTTGTCCAGGATCTTTCTCCTCATGGAAAGGGACAAACTTGCAGCACAAAGGGGAAAATCGCTAGAAGCCTTGGATGTGTTCATCAAAGAGAGCAATGACCCTGGGGCAGCTGTTGGTGTATCAGCTACTGTTGATGATGAGGCCACTTCCAGCTCTGATAATGATGAGGCTGCCTCCAGCTCTGATGATGTTGGTAGGTGAACATGTATGCTGCTGTTTTTGTTAATGTTATGGATCAGATGTCAACAATTACAATGCCTTCTTTTTTATTTCAATTATGCCTCTCTAAATGGGGGTGTCACTGAGGTTACTTTAGTCACCAAAGTTGATTCATTTGCTACGTTATACATTTAAATGTACATGTATTTGACATTTAACCAATACAGTCTGAAAGATTTGTAGGAGTTTCATTGGCTGACTTCCATTTCTCCTGAAACAGGTCAACAGTTAACCCTCCATGTGTCTTGTGCATAATTGTTAATTAGATATATTTAAAATCTGTCTTGATGTCTGCATATTAATCTTGTCTTGTTGGAGTGTAGGCCTATTTTAAAAGTATATACACATTTTTCTCACGAAATTGTCATGAAAAGTGTTGCCAATTTGATACTTCTACAGCAATGAACAAGAACAAAAAATCGAATAGCAAATCAATATAGAATAACTTCTGGGTTTCACTCTCATTGTAAACTTTTTGCATTTACTTTGAGAGCATTTATGATTTTAGGTTTAATTTTCTCCTAACTACATACATGGATTGATAATTTTGTGCTTTCTTTAATCACACCATTGAATGAAATGTTTTTTTTGCAGACTTCATTGGAGAAACTACACAGAGACATCAGACGAGGCAACTTGCAGTGAAACGAAATAAACCCAAACGTCAAAAATCTCGTGAGTTGATTTCCCATTTTAAAGAAGTAAAACACCATTACGTTATTTTCCAAGGTCGTCAAAGTTTGCAAACAATTGTATCAGACTAATGGGGGCATTTTGGGCTTGCTGCCCAGGTGAGCTAAAAGAGCATATTTTATCATTGTTAATTCTACAGCATTCTCCACTAAGAACTCTTTCAAAGACGGTATACACATATGTTTTCCCACCAAAAGCTTCTTGTGTTAGCTGTTTTTTGTCTACACGTCTAGTGCTTTTAAACTATTGTTAGCTTTTTTTGCTTTTTTTAATTTTAGAAAGACAAATAAAATCAGTAGAGAACCTAGAAAACGCATCAAATATGGGAGAGGAACGTGTCAAATATCATGTAATCACATATATTAACTATCATTATCTTGTGCAAAGCCTTTAGCCTGAGATTGGTTAAGTGTGCTTCAGGTGAAATTTTTAAAAAAATCGTGCACACTAAAATTCCATATATTTCGCCTTTAAGCTAATTTCAGTTTAAAAATCAGCTAATTAATGTCCAATTTTTAACTACCATTTCTGTTTCTTTTTTATCTGTTTCATTCAGATGCCGTTTCATCCTGCACAAAACGAATTACCTCCCTTACATCAAAGCGCAAGTGGAATGAAGTTGAGATCAGAGCTATAAGAACCTTGAGTTGTGTCCTAGCACTTCGCCTACCAGGAAAGTTCGAAATCGAAGAATTGAAGAGCAAGTATCCTGTACTTAATGCCCGTACATGGCGCAACATCAAAGATTATATGCGAAATAATAAGAAAACTCTTCTTAAATATGCAAAGTAATACAATTTGTGATATTCATTATTTGTTACATGTTCATATAATAATTGAACTCCCAGAAAGTGACATTTATCTCACCTTGTCAGGTAGAAGCGAGCATTTCTTGTACAGTGTATTTCATTAGTACACTTCTATAAGTATTACATACATAATTAAACAAATGTTGATGGCATTGTTTATAGAGACAATTCCTTGTAGGTCTCATAAAGCATTGGGATAATAATTCGATTGTCTTACAAGTATTTTGTTGCCCTTTTTAAAACTGGAATTGAATGTACTCACTCAGAACCTTTTGAAAGAATCTCTCTGTTTTGCAAATGACTTCATTTCTATTTATCTTTCACTGGATGCAGTTATTTGTACCAGTTCCCCTCCCTCACAACAAGAACAAACAAAAACAAACCCTTAAGAAGTTTATGATACCTTATCTACAAATGAAACTCTAATAATTGTTACAGTTGTACAGATTATTTTCTAAATTTTTGTTTTTAAAAGTTACTTGTTTGATTAGGTAGTTATGTAGAAAATAAGCGATTATGTTGTACAAGTCAAAGAATGGTTGCTTTCAAATTTTTCCATGAAAAGGAATTCTATCAATGCAGCATGAGTTTGTTGACTTAGTAAACATTTAATATATATATCATAGATATATATATATATATATGTATTTTCTCTTCAAAGCCAATGACTCAAATCAAATGCCGCTTACACCAAAATTTAGAAGAATGGAGCATCAAGTTTATATCATAATTGTACAGTACATGTATAATGATAAAGATAAATAGCCTAGACATACCACATGGTCACTTGCCTTGAATATTATTCACATGGTTGCAATAACAATCCTAGGAAATATTCTTTTATGACGTTGCTTGTTTATTAATTTTCCTACTCACCTGTAAGGCTTTAAGAGAACAGGCTCCTTCCTATATTCAGGATCTAATGCACCCTTATACGAAACCTTTCCACTTGCCTTGATATCCCAACAGCACAATCTTCTTCAACTCCCGAAATCCCATACTAAGTACTATGGTAACTGCATATTCACTGTAATGGCCATTTCCCTTTGGAACAGTCTCCTACAGTACAGCCGTGATGCCGGTTCTCTCTTATCACTCAAAAATCTTCTAAAATAAACGTTTTTCAGTAAATGTTATTATTTAATTATTCAATATAATTTCAGCTATGACATTTGTTTTATATCCCATATCATAATTCTATTACTCTTCTGTTCTTACAGTAATCTTATTTATTTTATCAAATTGAAGAATATGTTTCGTTTTTTGTTTTTGATTCAGTTTGCTTTGGAAAGTGCGTAGAGGCTGTTTATAATTATTGTTTGATAAGTTTTCCTTGTTTTAATAATTTTAATATTTCTTGCATCTCTTGTATGCTTTTTTTGTATCTATATGTAAAGCTAATAACGACCTTTTATATTATGCGCTATTATATATGCATATTATTAGTACACATGTAGTTTGTGTATTCAACTGTTAAGCTTTTAACTTTTACATTCAAAAACTTCTTTGGCATTTCAAAGATTTTACAAGTTTTGTTTGTTTTAAAATAGCCTTGAATTGTTACCTCTTATGTATAATTATATGATTGCATCCGAAAGGCTTACATTGGCTGTATCTTAATGTCGTTACATGAGAATGTTATTAATGTACTTGAAGATCAAACGATCTTCTTTGGGATTTAAAAGATTTTACAAGTCTTATTTGTTTTGAAACAGCCTTTATCTGTTGCCTGTTATGTATAATTGTGTGATTGTATGTGAAGGGCTTATCTTAATGTCGTTACATGAAAATTGTTCTACATGGACCTGAAGATCGTTCGATCTTCTTTGGGATTTAAAATATTTTACAAGTTTTGTTTGTTTTAAAAGTGTCTTAATCTGGTACCTCTTATGTATAATTGTTTGATTGTATCTGAGGGGCTCATCTTAATGTCGTTACATGAGAATGTTGTACCTGAAGATCGTGTAACATTGAAGCAGCATTCTGACATGATAAACAGAGATAAAGCCGTCTTTTCTATTCATGACCAAATACCAAGTTTTCCAGAACCTTGTTCGTTTTGTACTTTACATTCCGCAGGTATGATTTATTATCGTTGATAAAGATTGATTGGTAGTATGAGGGCAATTACTGTAGGACCATGATAATCCTGTGAATTGTGTTACCAATACCATTTTGTTACCCTTTTAAGTGTTCCATTGTGTTTAACTTTTTCTGATTAAATGGTTGTTTCATTGTTATAAAGAAACGTGAAATACTGTATAACTAATGTTGTACACTGTTTTCTAAGGCTGTGTCGTCAGAACTATTATAACTGTAGAACCATTAACCAGGCCGATTAGACAATCACGCAAAAAAAGGGGGGGGGGGGGGGGGTCTTCACCTTGCCGTTATGCTAGGGTACAATAAGAGGGAATCCCCCCCCCTTAAAACAAATCTTGTAAGGGCCTACACCAGTACTGCACGACTTTGAATGAATTGTAGCATTGGCTTGTAATATCTGAAGTCTGACATCTTGGATAAATTGTCATGAGAGTGTTGAGATGATGAGTGAGTAGTAAATACCTCAATTTTTAATATGTGCATGTAGTGATATAGAAGAGACAAAGAAACAAGACAAAACAATAGTTATTTCTTCTTTATTTAACACAAATGCACAATGAAAATCAGTGGCGACAGTTAGATTAACGTGCTTATTGTTTTCATATTCATTCAAATATGTATACCTGAATTATTTTATGGGTCAACATTTTCAGATGTCTTAGGAAATTTTGTTTTAAAGTTAGCATCACATTTTATCATATGACCTCATTGACCTGGCTTAATTAGAAACCCTTGCTTCCAATGGCAAATTAACCTCTCGTCGGTTACCTTTGGACATAAAAGTACTGTATGTCACTAGGAAAATCATCAAAATATAGTATGTTTTCAGAGCCCTTTGAAAATTGATAAGTAATTGTCCTCGGTTCCCAAGGAATATTAAAATAGGCCTACAGTATGTGTCCTCAGTTTCTAAGGAAAGGTAATACAAGACATATACAAAAATACATATAGTGTCCTCGTTTCCTACGGATTTCAATAAATTATGTGTCCTCGGTACTAGGACATTGTAACAGTATGTATCCTCGGTTCCTTAGCAAAGCTGATACAGCAAAGGTCCTCGGTTCCCAGCAGAATTTATGAGGTATGTGTCCTCGGTTCACTGAAGAAGTTAGTAAAGCATGTGTCCTCGGTTCCTTACCAATGATACACCATACAATGTAGGTCCTCAGTTCCTAGCGGAATTTATGAGGTATGTGTCCTCGGTTTACTTGGTATTTTAGTACAGAAATTTGTCCTCGGTCCTCATGGGGGAATATTATACAGTGTGGTGTCCTTGTCTCAATTAATATGTTATACAGCATGTGTTTGTCCTCGGTTTCAGTGGAAAAAGAATAGTCAGCTCATAAAAAGCTATATACAGTATGTGTCCTCGATTTCCAGGGGGAAATCTTTTATAAGTGGGTGTGTCCTCGGTCCCCAAAGAAAATAATAAGGAGTACCTGAAGTCATATGTGTCCTTAGTTTAAATGAAAGTATGAGAGGTCCTCGATTTTTTCAAAGTTTAAAATAGAAGTCTCAACGACCAAATAAAATACTTATAACATTAATTGTGATCTGAAAACATCTTTATTTTGTCGTATATCCTTTAAGAAAAAGAGTCATCGGTTTGTATGGTTCACCACATGTTCCCCGTTTTACACCGTGAACGTGTATGTGTGTGTGTGTGTGTGTGTGTGTGTAGGGGGGGGGGGGGGCAGACATCTGTTCCGTAGACGCTTGACAAACCGTGAGGTCGAGGTTTCAGTCTGTCAAAGGTTACTGGGAAACTGACAAACTAAATATTGATATGTACTGTAGTACTAATAATGATAAGTGCACCACTGCATTAAAAAGGCAAAGCGTATTCAGGTTTACGTAATAACGGTAAGTAATAACGGGAAAAGAGGTGAATGAATGAAAATGTCCGTGTCATTTCCAAAATAAATGCAAATAAAAATTACCAATATTTTCGTTTTACTTTGTCGTATATAACTATATTAGGCTAATTCCCAAGCACTTTTTGATCTGGTTTGTAAAACCATCATTTTCCCTGGACTGAAATAGTTGGGTCTGGGTCTAGATGTCTTTGAGGTGATACATGGAGAGCGATCGAGCTAAGACCAAGATGAAAATATCGAACGTTTAGGAAATGATATCAGTTTAGTAAAAATTGAAGAAACAGGGTGAAAAAACAAAACAAATAAACACACCTTTCGAATTCCATCAGAATAATCAAAGTTACACTAATCATTTCGTTTTGAACCTTTTCTTTTATATTGTATTCCTGTAGAATTCGAATCATGGCTGACGCATTAAAGAATGTCATTGCTCAGAGTCTGGAGTGTCCTGTATGTCTGAATACCTTCACCGATCCCAAGATCCTGTCTTGCTCTCACACCTACTGCAAGGCCTGTCTGGACAACCTCTTTGAGTGCCATGGTAACCACGAGACGCTCCGATGCCCTGTCTGTAGAGCTGAAACCCAGGTCACAAACCAAGATGTCAGCAAATTACCGGCAAATCTAGCTTTGAAGTCTATCATAGAGGACGTGAAGAATCAATTTCAGTTTTGCACGAATTGTGAATCCGAGGACAAGCCCCAAGCTGTTGTCTACTGTCAAGACTGTGGCAAGTATTTCTGTAGCACTTGCCAAAACACACACTCTCAGTGGCCAGGCTTCATCAGGCATGAGGTCTTATCCATGAGTGAGATCCTATCAGGAAATATGTCAGTACGTAGATACCGTAAATGCAGGAAACACCCTCAAGATGATGAGGAGTGCTTCTGTTCCGATTGCAGGAGATTTGCCTGCTTCAGGTGTGTTGTCATGGAGCATTCAAACAAAGGACATCGGGTTATCGACGCAGCTGTCTATGAAAGCAGCCATATGAAGAGTCTCGAGGACCTCAAATCCAAGGCGGACAAGAAACGCTCTTGCTTTCAGAAATACGTTGATTTCATTGATGAACAGAGGGAGCGTGTGAGCAATGTTCAGAAGCAGTGTACAGATGATATCAACAAAGCATATGAAGAATCAGCCCGGCAGTTGGCAGAGAAGAAAGAAATCCTCATTGGTGAAGTCAAGGGAAGGACCGAAGGAGTAGAGAAGGAACTGGACGAAATGAAGAAATCAGCTCAGGAGCACATCACTCACTTGACCACCATAGCTGACGTGGTAACCAATAGGACAAAGATACCGTCAGATATGGATGCTTTGGCTGCACACGACACTCTATGTCAAGACTTACAAGAGGCCTTGAAACGAGAAGATCCTGACTACAAGCAGCCGAGGCAATCGAGCAAGAAAGGAAAAAGTGTCAGTTTTGAGAGAGACGTTGGAATGGACGAGATAGTTCTCGGTAAGATCGTAAATGTAGTTGCAAAGAACATCGCTTTGCCCACTAAGAATAGTATGAATGCCATGGTTGGTACACCAGACAGTAGGATGGCAGTGGGATCTTGGAAAGGTGGTGTGGAGATCTTCTCTGCTGATGGTCAGCTCCAGCAGACAGTTTTCAAGGATGTTAAGATTCGTGGAATAGGGTTCCTCTCTGATGGTCGGTATGTTATACTTGATCGCTCAAACAATACCACACTGTACACACTAGAGTACACACAGTTGAATGTAATGTTTGATACTCTGAGTTTTGATGAATGTGGATATGCTAAGCTCACTGTAGACAGTGATGATCATATCTATGTTAGCTACAATATAGCAAAGAAGATCCAGGTATTCTCACCAGAAGGTGGGAAGGCAATCAGGGAGATACCATGTGATGGGTATACACCTAATCAGATTACTAGTTATAATGATCACCTGATCATCAAATCTGGTGATACAATACGCTTGATTGACACACAAGGTGTTGAAAACTATAAATTAACAAAATTAGGTGATTTACTATTCGCTGCTGTGTCTCAAGGTAATGCAATCCTGATAGCCACTGTGAAGCACGATGTATGTTTGGTCAGCATTGATGAGTACACTAACGAGCTGAAGCATGTCCAGAAACTCGTCATTGATTACAAGATTGAGAAGCCTGAGAGACGGTGGTACTATCTTCAGCAGTACCAATCAGGAGAGATCGCTTTCTGCACTATTGATAGACTCTATATATTCCACTGAAAATAGTGGATGAGTCATCCTTACTTGCCCTGTATGATAACACTGATAACTTTAGGCCAGTAGAGGGGGAGGGGATGTGTGTGACCGGACATATTTTTAGAATAAAACGAGAATACTGAAAAATTAAGAATAACATCATTTTTTTGTTAAAAAATGGGCCCATGCCCGCCCCCTATTTCAAAAGCTTCCAACAGGCCTTGTGTTTCTATATCAAATCCAAATACATCAGTTAAATCTTGGACTAGTCGACATGGAGTTTGGGTGAAATGAAGATCATGTAGATCAATGCGAATGATCAAACCTTTCTAAAAATAAATATTAACCTTTCTTTTGATATATATATCTTCCACGATTTTGTCATTGATGATTACTTTACATGCGAATCTGACTTTTGGTAGCTGTTGTAAATATATAAATGATGTAGACTTAATTTAATTGTGAACCTAAAAGATTATTTTACAGTAATAATAATAATAATCCTAATTATGGAAACTATGTGATCGTATTGCTGTTTAATACAATGAAGTTCAACCTATTGATTGTATGATGTATGTTGCAAAAGTATTGTAAAACCAATCGTAAAAATAAGGGTTTACTTTTCAATTTGATGAACTGTAGTATGATGCTTTTTGTTTTCCATTTTTACCTTCCGTCTGGCAAAATACATGGAAGAAACAACATTGAAGTTGTCGGAAATATCAGATTTTGTTTTTCTTGTTCAGATATTTCGTTTTGTCTGTGTTTCCATTTAGAGCAAATGGTCTTTATACGTTTAAGAAAAATCTGAAAAGTTGTGATTTTATAGCTACTCTCTGTTCACTTTGTACTAAAGATATCATTAAACATCATCCTTCATTTTCTTTGTCATACTTGTATGTGGCCGAACTATAAAATTGTTACATGTTCCTATAGGGGCTCATGTGTATAAAACCAATACACTATCATCAAAATTGTATATAAAACAAATTAAGATATTCTTTGGAATTTTTCCATATAAAACAAATGTAAAGGAGATCGCAATTAGAGTTGCCTATCTAAAAGGAGCTTAAAAGCTTTACAACTACATCAATTTCTTCTTATCTTTTTAGATTTATTCCCCGTCTCTTAGGTTTCTTCATCAACGTGATGTCAAGTGTACTTTCCCTTTTATTATGCATTCCCTGTTGTTTTGGAAAGAGTCTACATAAGTATCCACCTGTTCATTTCAGATTGTTCTTTTATACATAACTTCTTATTTGTCTTTGTCTCTTTCAAATTATGTATTTCTTTGACCTTGTTTACCTTTCTGCGCTTACCATTACTCAAACTTAATCTAACATAATTTGAAATATAAAAGTTGCTACAACGATCATGACGCTTTTGTACATGTATTTGATTCTTAACTTTAAGCGTCTGACGAAATTGGGGTAACTGAAATCGCAATACACAAAGATAATTATGCAGTGCTGATTGTTGCATTCAACCTTTGGTTGTTATTAAGCAATGGCATCTGTAATTGGCAGATGATTTTGTTTTTATTGTCAATGATAAACTCCTTTACCTCCGTTCCGTTATAAAGAGTGGCCCCGCATTTCAACTGGATTTCGGTGAACTTGACGGTTTTATGAAACGCTGGCCTGATGTTTCGTTTCGGCTGGGTAAGGAAGAGGAGTCTGTGTGTATGGGGTATTTACTTCGAAGTTCCGTCACGGTTTGCTACTTTATCAACAGCAACTGAAGAAGTATGTTAAAGAAAGATATTTCAGAGAGTTTATCAACACGGCTTCAAATCAAGATAATGACTAACCATGAAGAATTCAAAGTGAATACCAAAACAAACATACAAAAATGAATTAAAACATAAACAGTTATTCTTGCAAAATATTAATCTTTACACGAACTTCTTTCTTCTTCATTTCATTGATCATCTGTAATTTTATGTCATGCACTGCGATGTGTATTTTTTCTGGTAGGAATTTTGTGTTTTGTCATGTCTTTATAATCTCGTACATGTATTTAACTGTTAATTATATCTTCTTTATTGAAGTCGGTCACTTATAAAGGTAACTTGCTTTCTGGCTGCTACCTACCAAGCAATTTTGATATTTTTGTACAAATGCATATACAGTATGTATTATTCGATGTACACGTATGTATGTTATTCTTCAATTTCAATAATAGTTATCAATATTTTACTTCTACATGTAGATCAGTTATCTTTTTCCTGGATATAAGACAATATACAGCAATACGGTAGCCAGACAAACGTTCATGTGGTACTGTAAATACTTTTATTTTGCTTACCAAATACATTTTGATTCACATCGAATTCAGTCTAAATTTTACATCAATTTCATTATTCACAAATTTGATTGACCCTTTTAAGTAACCGACATGCTGAACAGAGATCAGGAACGGACAGGAGAATGGGAAAAGAGAGTGGGAATGCATAGGAGACAAAGTCACAGAGAGAGGGAGAGAGAGAGACAGACAGACAGAGGGGGAGAGAGAGGGGGAGAGAGAGAGTGAGGTAGAAAGAGAGGGGGAGAGAAAAAAAAAGAAATCAAATGAGAGAAAAAGCAGGCACGTAGCCAGAGTTTGATGTTTGGGAGGGCACATACATGTAATCGATCGAGGTCAAAAAAAGGGGTCTTTTTTTTTTTTTTATGGTCAGTTTTTATTCTTTTCTCTCTTGAAACAAATTATAATCATAGTACAAATTACAATCATCATATGTAACACTCACTGCAAATGTGATGACATTATAAATCAGTATAAATTTTTGTCTTACAAACGACTTCAAAGAAAACTTACATAGTTAGTTCCTATACATCATATTCGACACAAAAATTCATATTTTCAAAGAAAACATATGCAGTTATATAATCCAAAATTTTTGTTTTAACAATGTAGCAACTTATACTTCTTTTATACTGTTGTCCTGAGAAAAAAGTTTTCTCTTTTTGTTAACTCTACCCTACCCGACCTCTCCCTTATCCCCCTCCCCCCCCCCCCCCCCCCCTCTTAACCGGTGGACGACTGGCTCTGGGTTCCAATTGTTTGTCTAATACTCAGGTTTTCCCATTTCGAAAAATGAATAGTGAGAGTTCCCCTCATTGCAGCCAATTTCCTTTCTTCTACTTTATCCCCTATTATACTATTCTTTATTTCATTAAAAGAGGGTGGTTTTTTAAGTTCTCTATTTCTATAAATCAGATATTTAACAAGAATTAAAACATGATTCATTAATTGATATTTTCCTTTATTACTCTCCTCTTTCCCATACAGAATTTCCTCCAAACTACAGTTGTGTATTTCAAAGTCTAAAAATCTCGTGCACATTCCCCACACTGATTGTGCAAATTCACAAGTATAGAATAAATGTTTATATGTTTCTTCATCTTTTTCGCAAAATGAGCATAACTTAGTCGAGACAAGACCAAAACGGAAGAGGTGATGGTTTGTATATAATATATTATGTATAAGTTTGAACTGAAACTCTCTTAATCGACTGTTAAGTGTACACTGTCTTAGTCTTAAAAATATGTTTTCTATTTCCTTACAGGAAAAACCATAGTTCCTTCCAATTCTCTCAAAAACCAAAGGTTTAAAATCATCTTTCTTTATTAATTGTACATAAATTTGTTTTGATTTTAGATCAGCTATATTAGTTGTTTTCTTCCCCAAAGTGAAATCAGTTCCAGAATTATTTTTTTCTTCTCCCTTTCTAAAATTATTTTTCCAACAAACTGGTAAACAGGCATAAAAGTGCTTGATCTTTTCAATTTCATTTACTTCAACACCTAAATCGATAAAATGCCTGTCACATTTTAGTTTACCATCGTTTTCCAGAATATGTTTTAATTTGTAAATTCCTTTGTCATACAACCTCTTATCGTATATACAACTTCCTTTATATCGAATAAGTTTATTATTAAAAATTACCACATCACCAATGTCTATACTCCTTATATGTCTTGTATTCACCCAATCTTCTAATAAATCCATATAAAATTGTGGAGCTTTCACTTTTAATAAACTTGGTATATAGTCACATGAAAATATCAAATCTCCACCCACGTGTTCAGTGACAAAGTTAAAATATTGTTTCCATTTCATGTCTTCATCTTTGTTTAGAAGTTTTTGAATCCACATAATTCGCTGCGATTTAACTTGTGCAGAAAAATTTAACATCTTTAACCCCCCTTGCTTATAGTCTAAGAACATGGTGTTTCTATTGATTTTATCTGTTTTTCCTTTCCATATGAAATCAAAAGTTAATTCATCCAGTGAATCATAAACCCATTTTGGAACAGGAGTAAGTGACGCCCGATAAAGAACTTTAGAATAAATGTGCACCTTCAATAGTTGAATCTTACCCATAAGTGTTAAATCTCTTTGCTTCCAAAAATTTAAAAGTGTTTTTATTTTACTTAAGATTTCTTTATAATTTAGATCTTCTTTCTTGTGTTCATCGAGGGAAAAGAAAATCCCTAAAACCTTAAGAAAGTCAACTATTTCGCCAAAAGCAAAATCACAATCTAAACGTTGACATAAACCTAACCTTAATATTTTAGTCTTGTCGTTGTTTATTTTCAGTCCAGAAATTTTTTCGAAATCTGCAAATAATACTTTTAACCTATTAATTGATTTTTTATTGCGAACAAAAATTGTCATATCATCCGCATAAGTTACTAGTTTAGTTTCCTTATCTCCAAAATTAATTCCGTCCACCAAATTATCTATTCGTAATTTGTGTGCCATTACTTCAATACACAAGATAAAGAGGTACGGAGAAAGAGGGTCTCCCTGTCTTACTCCCCTTTCTACTTTGAAATAACCAGTGGACCCTCCTTCAGTTAATACACAACTTAGAGTGTTCGTGTATAAAACTTTAACCCACTTTTGAAAGGATGGACCGAAACCAAATGACGACAGAACTTTTTGAAGAAATTGATGTGAAATTGAGTCAAAAGCTTTTTCGAAGTCTATAGCTAACAAAAAACCAGATATATTGTAACGGGATGTATGAAAAATAATATCATCTATAATGCGAATGGCCTCACCAATATTCCTCCCTTTCATGTAGCCTACCTGATCTCCCATAATGATCTCATTTAATACTTTCTTGATTCGCTTAGCCAAAATTTTTGTTAAAATTTTATAATCGACATTAAGAAGGGAAATGGGTCTATAATTTTTCAGTGAAAAGGGATCTTTCCCATCTTTAGCGATTAACGTAATTACAGCTTGTTTTTGAGACGATGCTAATTCTCCTAATCTATATGCTTCATTCAAGGCATCTTTAACTAAATCTCCAATATCCGGCCAAAAGGTACGATAGAATTCTGAAGAAAAACCGTCATTTCCAGGTGATTTGTTCTGTTTTAATTCTTGTAAGATTTCTAGGCATTCTTTATTACTTATAGATCCTTCACAGTTTTCTCGAGATTTTTCAGTCAATTTCGGTAAACCTTGAAAGAAACTATTATAACAATTATCCGAGCACTCGTACTCTACTTTACTGTACAACATGCTGTAAAACTTCCGGATTTCTTCAGTTATCCTTTTTTCATCGCAGCAAATAGCACCATCTGAGGTTTTAATTTTTGTAATAGTACTCTTTCTTTTGTTATTTTGCATTAATTGATTGAAATAACGCGAATCCCTTTCTCCGCTCTCGTACCACGAGGCTCGTGATCGAATCCTAATTCCTTCATTTACATAGCTATAAACTTCCTTTAATTTTTTTTTTGTATTTTCCAATTTTTCTAAAATATCTGCATTAGTGCTTTCCGTCAATTGTTGTTCTAAACATTGTATTTCTTTTTCTAAATATGTTCTTATTGTTCTTCTTTGATCTGCCAATTTTTTTGAAAATTTTTGTGTAAAGCTCCGAATTTTCATTTTTAAAAAATCCCATAACAACCTTTTGTCTTTTATTTTAATTTGTAGTTCGTTTTTTAATTGACAAATTTCCTTTTTTAACTCTCTAACATAATCTGCATTTTCACATAAACTATTATTGAATTTCCAATATGACCCTTTTCTTCCATTCGTTTTATTGACTGTTTTGTTAAATAAACGTAAAAATATTGAATGATGATCAGGGGCAACAGATGGAATTATATCGCACTTCATAACCATTTCATCTAGACATTCCGATATTATCCAGTAATCTAGTCTACTTTGCATAAAGGGATTGTTTTGCATATAAGTGAATTGCCTTTTTAAAGAATGCCTACATCTCCAAATATCCAAAAGCTGCAAATCTTCCATGAATTTTTCAAATTCTCGATTAAATCTTTTCGAAATCCTGTTTGAAGATTTCCCGTTATAATCAAATTCGATGTCCCTAATCATGTTAAAATCACCACCTATTATAACCGGGTAGTTATCTTTATTTAACTTAGCCAGATTATTGCGTAATTTTCGAAGAAATTGCAATTGATCACTCTCAAAATTTCTTGTTGGAAAATACACATTGCCTAAAATCAACCTAACACCTTGAAACTTACAGTCTATAAAAATATATCTACCCTCACTGTCTTTTAAGACTTGCAATATCTCAATATCTATCCTCGGCGCAATCAAAACGAGAACTCCTTTACTGTGATTAGAACCATGACTAAAATAACTGGAACCCTCCCACATTGAAGCCCACTTGTCCTCACAATCGCTAGTACTAAATGTTTCTTGTAGGAAAACAATGTCCGCCCCTTTATCTTTACACCAGAAAAATATGCGTTCCCTTTTATCTCTGTCCCTGATCCCTTTCACGTTGAGGGAGAACAATTTACAATTAATCAAAACATCCATAACCTATCACACACAAGAAAATTTAACCCAGTCCCAGAGCCAATCCCCCACCTTAAAGGACCCCACGAAAAGCAAGAACGAAACCCCGTCATCTGGGAAAGAAACTGATACATGTAAGGCATGCAATATTGCAGCTCCCCCACCCCACCCCTCCCACTCTAAAAACTTCTATTCAAAGATAACATTCCCGAAAATAAGGCTATAAAGGATTATGTACCCTCTCCACATTGAAGGTGCTATATAGCCTGACTTACAGAATACACAAAATAAATGCTTCCATGCAATTATAAAAAAAAACACATGTCATGTACGACAATCTTTGAAGGCTCTTGAATCTATTAATCACAAATTGATTAAGTATTCAGGAGTAAATTACGTTTCAATAATCAACATATAAAAAGGAACATCCTTAATAATCACAGGGTTGTAAACCAGTATCTTTCCATATAATAGCTTAACTACCAAGTAAATACCACCATGAAAAAACGTGCAGCTGGTCTTAAAATGTTCAACCGATCTTAGACATTTGGGGGGGGGGCACCCCCCGTGGCTACGTGCCTGAGAAAAAGAGAGAATGAGAGAGAATGAGAGAGACGGACGAAGATATCCGCATACAGGAAGAGAGAGAGATTAATATGACTGTAATAAATTTCGTATGCAAACATTTTCTCTTAACATTATCTTTTTGAGCTCTTACCTTAAACACATTTGATACTGGCGCGCATTGGCGGAAGCTGAGGGCTGATTAATCGAGAAAACCTTTTCTTCCGCCGTTCAAAATATCATTCCGTATACAAAATCTTAAAGGGACAGATCCTGACAATGAATGACGACAAAAAAGAAGTATCCACCATTCTCATTTCCATGGCAACATGCCCACCAGTCATAGGCGTCAATCCGGGGGGGGGGGGGCAGACACGTCCCCCCCCACGAATTTTCAGCTGGTGAAATGTTCCCCCCCCCCCACGATTTGGGGTTAAAATCTGTTGTTTTGTTTTTCTTCTTTCTTTCTCTCTTTCTAATTGTGTTGCCTACCCCCAATCAAAATAATAAGAGAGAAGGAAGGAAAGGGAAAGGAAAAAGGAAAAGAGGAAATAAAGGAAGGAGAAGAAAATAAAAGAAGGGGGATATCGATCAGTTGCAATTTTCCCGCGAACAAGTTGTGGATCTAAAACCTAAAAGAGAGAGAAGGAAGGGAAGGGAAAGGGAAAGAGGAGAAAAAGGGAAAGAAAAAAAAAGAGAAAGAAGAAAGGTAGGGGAGATCAATCGCGATTCCCCCCCCCCCCAAAAAAAAAAAAAAAAAAAAAAAAAACGGCCAAAAATGAAAAGAGAGTAGGAAGATAAAGGAGCAGATAAATAATATTTTTGAAATTTAGGCGAGGATTAAGAGTCGAGAACGATACAACGAATCGTCTTCTTTCTCTAATAATGTAATGAAACGTCAAAGCTTCCGCGCTTCGCGCAGGAGGTGGGGGGAGGGGGGGACTGAATTCAGACAAGGATTAAGAGTCGAGAACGGTACAACGAATCGTCTTCTTTCTCTAATAATTAAATGAAACGTCTAAGCTTCCGCGCTTCGCGCAGGAGGGGGGAGGGGAACTAAATTCAGACAAGGATTAAGAGTCAAGAATTGTTATGCGAATCGTCTCCTTTCTCTGATGATTTATTGAAACGTAAAAGCTTCCGTGCTTCGCGCGGGAGGGGGGGGGGGGGGACCTGAATTCAGACAAGGATTAAGAGTCGAGAACGGTACAACGAATCGTCTTTTTTCTCTAATAATTTGATGAAACGTCTAAGCTTTTCGCGCGGGAGAGGGAACCTGAATTCAGACGAGGATTAAGAGGCGAGAACGGTACAGCGAATAGAATTCTTTCTCTAATAATGTTATGAAACGTCAAAGCTTCCGCGCTTTGCGCAAGAAGAGGGGGAACTGAATTCTGTCGAGAACGGTACAACGAATCGTCTTCTTTCTCTAATATTTAATGAAACGTCAAAGCTTCCGCGCTTTGCGCAAGAGGGATGGGGGACTGAATTTAGACAAGGATTAAGAGTCGAGAACGGTACAGCGAATCGTTTTTTTTCTCTAATGATTTAATGAAACATAAAAGCTGGGGGGGGGGACTGAATTCAGACGAGGATTCAGAGTCGAGAACGGTACAACGAATCACCATAACGTACCAATATTTGGCTCGCATAATTTTAAATTTGGGCCCCTCCCCTAAGAAATCCTGGATCCGCGCCTGCCCTTATGCCACACCATACCCTGTCCTCCGATCCCTCCCCCCTAATACCCCCTTCACATACACGGATTTTTCTTACGAGTCCTTAAGGATCGCCAACTCGTAGTCAATCGCAAGCACCCGTAAATAACTCGCTGGTATCCGTAAATAACTCGTCACAACTCGCAACAACTCGTAGACACTCTTAAGGATCCGTGAAAGGAGAGGCAATTTTTTTGACATGTCAAAAATCTCCTTACGGTTGTCCACGGAGTGATATGTCCGTAAATAGCTCGCAAATAGCTCGTAACAATCCGTAACCATCCGTTAACCGCTCGCAACAACACGTAACCATCCGTAAACTGCTCGCAAGAATCCGTAAATGACTCATTACAGATTTTTGTAACGATTCGTTACGGTTAGTTTACGATTTGTTTACGGATTATTGCGAGCAGTTTACGGATGGTAACGTGTGCTTACTTGTTGTTTACGATTGTATTCGGGTCATTTTACGATGGCATTACGGATTGATACGGGTTATTGCGAGCATTTTACGTGAGTTACGAGTACTTTACGAAGAGATATATATACTTTACGTATGCTTACGTACTGTTAACGATTTGGGGAAAGGTATAAAAGCTGCAAATTTGAACACTTCATTTTCAGTTGTTATATTTTGGCTAAAATTCGTAAGGACTCGTAAATACTCGTAAGTTACTCGTAACTATTTGTAACAACACGTAAACAGGTCGTAACTAACACGTTAGTTGCTCGTAGTTATCTGTGACAACTCGTAACAAATCGTAGACTGTTGTCGTAAATACATCGTAATAACTCGTAATAACTCGTAATAATCCGTAATAAACCGCAAACAGCTCGTAATAACTCTTAAACCGGTCGTAAAAGTGGTCAAATCGTAAGGATCCGTGAAAGATCCGTGTATTTGTGCGATCCGTAAGGACTCGTAAGAAAAATCCGTGTATGTGAAGGGGGTATTATCCTCACTGAACTTGTGTCCCCCCCCCCCCCCCCCCTACGGACTAATTAGGATTGACGCCCATGTCCACGGTATTGATGCAAAACTTGCAATCAATGTATCCCTGTGATGCAGGCCAAGATTTTCCTCCTGAGTGTATGCTTATCGGAGTTGTTATGTCTCTCTTAGAATACCAACTGTCTTTGGCTAGCTTGCAGGTAAGTGCCATCGGACGAAAACAACATCAAAAGGGAGATGACGCAAAGACGGCACCTGAAGGCCACGATGGAAGAATCGTCATCCGCCCGTCTGAACTGAATCGCAAATGGAATTGACGATATTTATTGTTCGCCGACGGTATTTTCTCGATACGCGTGCGACTAATTTCACTCAGCAAAATGATGACGTCAAAATGTACAGGCATTTTCTAGCTTTTCTAAGGCAGCATAAAATGTCAAGGTCATAATACCATTCTACATATGTGTTGTAGTTAGGAGATCTTTTAGGGTGGTAGATTCATGGGCATACTAATTTTTGTTTCCTTTTTTTTCTTGTTACGAATTTGTAAATTCAATTTCTCAATATTCCTAACTATCACTAGAGGGGTCCACATAATATTGTACAAGCTTTTTAGTGGATCCCTCTGTTTCAAATATGTATTCCTTTAAGTTTGTAAATGATTATAATTGATTTGTATTCTTTTGTTGGAAACGGAAATAACATTGAATTGAATACATTTGGGTGGGGGTGGGGGGGGGGGGGGGGTGTCGTCTTTATCTAGAATATCCCCACACAGATTCCTATGTTTAGTGAGCAGCATCTTTAAGGTCATCTTTTTTATTCTTCAAGGTAAGAGTCTCTGGTGGTGCATTCTGAAAGCCAATACATATATAACATTGTATTCAATAATTATTGCATGCCTCATCACTAGCAAAATTAAAGGAGGTGCAAGGGGGCAGTAAGCCCTTCCTGACTGATTGCCGACCAAGAAAAAGGTATAAAGGAACTGGTTGGGATATAGGTGAGGGCGGTCTGCGGACTATAGTTATTTGGTTAACTTTGCCCAAGACCTGGCAACACAGCCGGGTGCACCCAGCGTTCCTTTTTTGTGTGTGATTTTCTATTTATTGTTTATTTTCAACTCTGTATTTTGATATCATGTGTTTTCTGCCAAATAAATTAATAATAATAATATTTATAACTTAATAGTTAGCAGGTTAGGAAATAATTGTAAGTAAAAAAAAAGGGAGATGCAGTCGCCATGGTCATATTCTCAAAGTCATTTTGGGTAATACCCCTCCCTCGATCGGTGACAGCAAACCATACAAGGCACCTAAAAAGTGAATTATTGATGAAAAGTATATGGATCACAGTAGGCTGAGATGTCCCCCCTGCACGAGGCCAAGATCCGGGATACATGCACCACTGTGTCTCATCTAAAATAAAATAAAACTCGTGCTGGCAGAGTATGAGATGACTTTCGTCCTAATTAAGTAGTTCTAGACGTAGCAAATAAAGTCTTGACAATGAACTCAAAGCCTACTAGTTCAGTCAAAATAATGCAGAGTTCAGATCGCCTGAAGAGTGGGCATAGACATGACCGTCGATACCGGATCGAGTGTGTCCATCATCCCACAGACCGTCCTCGAGAGACATTTCGTCAAAGAAGCAATTTAGCCAAATATAGTAAAGCTATCCGACTGCTCTAAAGCTGACATCCCAGTACTTGGTGCACTGCACACGTCCGTCAAAGTAGGCACTCGACAAGCCGATGCTACAATGCACGTCTTACGTAAAGGATATACACCCCTCGGGATGGACCTCATCAACAAACTGGATTTAACAATCCAGGGCAGCACCGTTCACATCGAGCGCGTCGAAGCCGACAACAACGTCGATCATTGCTGAAGTTTCGCAAGCTGTTCGGACCAGTTAGGGGACAGCGGGAGACTTCAGGATGCAAGCATCAAGATCAAACAAATATATAAAAACACGAAATAGAGTGAGAAAAATAAATATAGAGAGGATAAGGAAAAGAAAGGAGGAATGAAGAGAGAAGCGAAATTAGAATTAACTTACCTTTCATTCTAGTCCCCAACTCAGAGAAGCTTGATCCTGTAGATACATTCATCTTCACTCGTTCCTCCCATCCTCCTGCTTGACTATCACGAAGAAGAAAACTTTCACCAGGTTTCAAAGATCACGCCTTTCTTTCACGAATAATGTGCATCATGGATTATCGCTCGATGCAGTTTGATCCTTAATCTGAAGCAGGCGCGTACGCAGGGGGGTGGTTTTGGGGTTAACCCCCCCCCTCGAGTTTTTTTTATGTGTATGTTTTATGTATGTTATTTTGGAGAACCCCCCCCCCCCCCCGATTTGAAAACCACCCCCTTGAAAAAATCCTGCGTACGCCACTGATCTGAAGTAATTGGCTTAAAATGTCTTCATCATGTTTTGTATCGTATTTGTTTAATCACGGTAAAAAATTGTTTTTCGCAAAAAAGCTTCTATTCAGCAATGCCGTGAATTAAAGTTCACAACATGTGACTTAACGTAATTAACTGTACATGAAGCAATTTGTCAAAAGATTAATCATTGTTTACTTGCCTGTATAGCAAAAATGTAATCCTTTGTTTGTCGTCGCGAATAATCTCGAGATGAATCGTACATAAGCATATTCTCATCATCTATTCCATTCCAAGATTCAAGATCCAATCTCCAGGATTCACGTACATGTATTGTTGTCCTTTATAAGACAAAACTTAGATTTTTATCAGTCTGAATAATTATGATCCTTTTGAAGAGCAATTCGACCTTCACTTATGAAGATGACAATGCCTCGGACGCTACATCGAAGTCTAACAATAAGATTCCATGTATTAACACTAGCATCGCTAAAATAATGCTTCATTCAAACTATGCGGAACGGAGGGAGAAGAGAAGTACACCGCGGATACACCAAGAGAGATGTGAGTTGGTCTAGTGGTATAACGCTCAGCTCTCTGCCTTCGTCCGCGAGCTGAATCTGATGGACCTCGGTTCGAAACTGAGTCACATTTTTCGGATGGTGACGGTAAATCTCGCTCCTTATCATAATTGCATGTACATGATTGATACACGTCCGTAAACATCCAGTTACAAATTACACACACATATTGTACACAAACTCACACAATAATGAGGCAACATTAACAAAGCTCACGGTTGGTGGATCATAGGGGATGGAAGATTTGGTTTCCGTTGATGCTTCTGGAGCATTTATGGATTTATCAGATTAAAATCAGTGGCTAGAAGGGGCGGCTCCGAGATTATATTAAGGAGGGAGTGGATCCTATAAAAAGAGGGGTTATCCGGTTTGGGAATGTTGACTTGAATGTCATCAGGCTGAAATATATAGAAGTCTAACCAAGGGGGGGGGGGAGGGGGTCTAGGAGACAAAATAATGACGAGCCAAAAAAAGGGGGTGGCGGATTCTGACGACTGTGATCGCCCACACTCGCGATCCTCCCCCTGGGAGTGTTTGATCAACTATAATTGATTTCGATCAGTTTGAAAATCAATTTTAAGGCCGAATTAGTTTTATTTTAAAACTGATGCTTGTGAGCTTTCATCATATCAAATCATCTTTGATGCAGAATAATATTGACATTTCGAGATTAGAAACACAAACATGTTCCATAAACATTCAAATGTTCTAAGAAAAAGTAGAGCAACCTTTTGTCCTTGATGTAAATTTAGTACCTAATCTTATCAATTTTCGCAATGAAATAAAGTAACAATGGTGCAAAGGTATACACCTAGTAACATCAACATTGAATAGCAAAAATTATCTGCTATTGATAGCAATTTTTCAGTTGTTATGATTCTTTAACAAAAATACGCAATTTCTGAGTTCATTGTTATTTGTTACCTGAAACCAACATACTACATTATGCTGTAGGTTCAAATAATCCTCAGGTAATTGAACTATAGTAAATGTTTAGAATGTTTAGCGCCATCTCCAACAATCCAAATGAGATCGAGTTTGTATTGGGCGATCATTTTTAGGACGATTCAAACCTCAATCTGTTTGTATGTCAAAGGTTGCTGGGAATTCCCAGTACCCAAAATAGATCGGCAAACGCAATACAAAAATGTGTATAGACTAGTACTCATTACGATCAGTGCACCACTACATCGAGAATGCAAGGCGTATACATGTACATGTTTACTGATGTCATATAACACCTAGGCCGATACGTATAGTTACGGAAAAAGAGGTTAGTGAATTAAATGTCAGTGTTATATCCAAGATAAATTTGGTAAAATTGTTCAATATTTTCGTTTTACATTGACGTATATATACAATTCAAGGCGTACTTCCAGACGATCTTGAGTTTTTGTTATATTTTAATCTGGTTTGTAAAATCATCATTTACCTTAGACTGAAATAGTTGGGTCTGGGTCTCGATATCTTTGAGGTGATAAATGAAGAACGGTTGAGCTAAGACCAAGATGAGAATGACGGGTGTTTAGGAAACGATATTAGTTTAATAAAAAAATTAAGAAACAGGCTACACAAATAAAACAAAACAAAACAGAGCTTTGAAGCCTTCACGTCCTCGATCTTGAACCCGGAAGTAATATTTGACGCATTAAAAATACTTGGGATCATAGTAATATCTTTCATATGCATAACTTCTTAGTGCTGGTTTGTCCGGGGGGGGGGGGGGTGACGATTTTGGTATGTTATTGTGATTTGAATTACAACTATGTCATGAATTATTATTCTCACATGTTATGTAAATATGAATACACATTGGAAATATTTCAGGTTTTTATGTAGCCTATCCGATATGCGTCGGGCTTTACAAGTATTCTAATCGCGTTTATTTGGAGAGTGACATCGACGCCCGCGCTGATGTCAGTCTCCATAACGCGATTAGTACACTTGCCATTTAGCCCGACGCCTATCGGATAGGCTATTTTTATGCGATTCTTAACAAAGCTAACATTTCAGCTAAATATTCTGACAAACCAGAGCAATATATAAGTATAAGGTGAGGTATCTTCATCATATCTGAAGGTACATGTAGATCAGACTTTTTTTCGTTCAAATTTAAGTTGTTTTAATAATTTGTGTGTTGTACTCTTAATATTAAAGGTACACAGATGAACACTCAAGGCAGATAATTAATAAACGTTTGGTACTCTTGGTATAAGATTCCAAAGCAAGTTTATTTCGCTCGGCGCATGTGCAGCTATTATTAATCATGGTATATGACATCATCATCATCAATATATGACACTTGGTTTCAGATTAATGAAGAAATAATGTAATGATTATTTTTCCAATGACAAATGAGTGCTAATTTTTAAACGGTAAACTAGATTTCTTAGACTCATGTTCAATTGTTTTTGTTTTGTTTCCATGGGCTTCAACTGATACAATGTATTATGACTTGTATACGTCAGATTTTTACAAAATGTTCTACTTGCATAACTAGTTACGATACATTTAGAGGTGATGTGGTCTATTCTAGTGGATATGTTGCTAGATTGTAAATCACATAGTTCGCGGTTCGAGTCCCACCACGGCACTAATTTCCTTTGACAAGACAGGACTATACCTTTGTCACTCTCCACCCACCCCAGGTGTATAGTGAATGGGTACACGGTATAGGAAGAAATTCCGTGAATGTTTATAATGAGCACATTATCATGGTAGATTGGCTAAAGCCGGGGTAGTAATATGATTGCATGGCCCTCATGGAAAATGGTTTGTCCATTGATTAGGACTAGGAAAACAAGGCAACATTATTTTTATTTTAATAATTATTGTTATTCTTTATTAATTATTATCATTATTATTATCATTATTAGCATTATTATCATCATCATTGTTATTATTATTAGCATTATAAGTATTATCATCATCATGATCATTTTCCCTACATTATAATGTACATTGACTGAAGAGCGACAAAGGAAACAGCTTTTTTTTTAAAATCCTTTTTCAGTACTATATTCAGTTGATGAACTAAACATAAGATATTTATTATCACGATATAACGGAATATATTATTTTGTACGTGTTATATTCTGTAGGGGAAAATGATAAACGGTGTTCAATAATACGGTAAAATGAATCAAAGCTAAACTAATCTTTTTCTTTTTCTTTTTCTTTAATATCGTATTCCTTTAGAATTCGAATCATGGCTGATGCATTAAAGAATGTTATTGCTCAGAGTCTGGAGTGTCCTGTATGTCTGAATACCTTCACCGATCCCAAGATCTTGTCTTGTTCTCACACCTACTGCAAGACCTGTCTGGTCAACCTCTTGGGATACAATGGTAACGACCAGATGCTCCGATGCCCTGTCTGCAGAGCTGAAATCCAGGTCCCAAACCAAGAAGTCAGCAAATTACCGTCAAATCTAGCTTTGAAGTCTCTCATAGAGGACATGAAGAATCAATCTCAGTTTTGCACGAATTGTAAATCCGAGGACAAACCCCAAGCTGATGTCTACTGTCAAGACTGTGGCAAGTATTTCTGTAGCACTTGCCATAAAACACACTCTCAGTGGCCAGACTTCATCAGCCATGAGGTTTTAGCCATGAGTAAGATCGTATCAGGGAAGGTGTCAGTACGTAGATATCGTAAATGCAGGAAACACCCCAAAGAGGATGAGGAGTGGTTCTGTTCCGACTGCAGGAGATTTGCTTGCTTCAAGTGTGTTGTCATGGAGCATACAAATGAAGGACATCGGGTCATCGAGGCAGCTGTTTATGAAAGCAGTCACGTGAAGAGTATTGAGGACCTCAAATCCAAGGCGAACAAGAAACGCTCTTGCTTTCAGAAATACGTGGATTTCATTGATGAACAGTGAAGTCAAGGGTAGGACCGAAGGAGTAGAGAAAGAACTGGACGAAATGAAGAAATCGGTTGTGGAGCACATTAATCACTTGACCACCATAGCTGACATGGTAACCAATAGGACAAAGGTACCTTTAGATATGGATGCTTTGGCTGCGCACGACACTCTATGTCAAGACTTACAGGAGGCCTTGAAACAAGAAGATCCCGACTACAAGCAGCCGATGCAATCGAGCAAGAAAGGAAAACGTGTCAGTTTTAAGAGGAACGTTGAAATGGACGAGCTAGCTCTCGGTAAGATCGCAAATGCGGTTGAAAAGAACATTGCTTTGCCCTCCAAGAATAGCATGAGTGCCATGGTTAGTACACCAGACGGTAACATGGCGGTGGGATGTTGTACAGGTGGCGTGGAGATCTTCTCTGCTGATGGTCATTTCCAGCAGACAGTTCTCAAACATGTTAAGATTTGTGGAGTAGGGTTCCTCTCTGATGATCGGTATGTTATACTTGATTGCTCAAACAATATCACACTGTACACACTAGAGTATACAAAGTTGAATGTAATGTTTGAGACTTTGAGTGACGATGAAGGTGGATATCCTGACCTCACTGTAGAGAGAGATGATCAGATCTATGTTAGCTACCAGGAAGCCCAGAAGATCCAGGTATTCTCACCAGCAGGTGGGAAGGCAATCAGGGAGATACACCTTGGACATACACCTTGGCAGATTACTAGTTATAATGATAACATGATCATCACATCTAGTAATATAATACGATTGATTAACAAACAAGGTCGTGTTGAATATAAATTAACGGAATTAGGTTATTTCTCATTAGCTGCGGTCTCTCAATGGAATACAATCCTGGTAGCCAAGTTAAAGCACGATGTAGGTTTGGTCAGCATTGATGAGTACACTAACGAGCTGAAGCATATCCAGAACCTCGTCACTGATTACAAGATTGAGAAGCCTGGGCTGGAGTGGTATTATCTCCTGCAGTACCGATCAGGAGAGATCGCTTTCTGTACTCGTGACAGACTCTATATATTCCACTGAAAATAATGGATGACTCTTTCTTACTTGCACTGTATGATATTACTGTCTTTATGCCCGTAGAGGAGGGGGTGCGATGAGTGTGAGTAGACCACTTTTTTTCTGGTCAAAACAGGCACGCTGAAAAGTTTGGACAACATAATATTTCGTTGAGGAATTGACCCTTCCCCGCCCCCTTTTGTCAAAGTCTACCAACAGGCCATGTTTTTCTGTGACTTCATAAAGTGTATATAACATCCAGTGGAACCAGTAATATCTTAAGCTATAGGTGAAATGGAGCGTTTGTGACTGTTTTTAGAAATGACATTCCTAGATCAAGTAGATCAATTTGAATGATTTAAATTTTAAAAATATATAAAGTAACCTTTCTTTTGATATAATTTTGATGTGTTTATATTTTCAAGATTTTGTTGTTGATGATTACTCTATATGTGAATTTGACTTTCGGTAGCTGTTGTAAATATATAAATGATATAGACTCACTTAAACAAAATAGTTCACAGTAGGAGATTCTCATCCTATAGCTATGGAAACTATGTCATTTCTCTTTTCCCCATTTTCTACAGTGCATTTTAGGCCACCGTCCGATTAATCAATATACCAAGAAATATGAGAGTAAATACGACTTTTGTTATAATAGTTTTTTCTTCTGCTTACAATTTCTAGAGTTGTTTATTAAAGAGTTTGATTGTATGATGTACGTTGTATGTTGCAATCGTCAAAATAAGGATTTACTTATTTATTTGATGGAATTTTATATGCTGCTTTCTGTTTTTCATGTTTACCTTCCGTCTGGAAAACTTCATGGGAGAAATGGCATGGAACTTGTCAGAAATACCCGATTCACTATTTACTTTTTGTTGTTGAGATATTTCGTTTTTTGTGTTGCCATTTAGAGCAAAATGGTCTTAATAAGTTTTAGAAAAATCTGAAAAGCTGTGATTTTATAGCTACTCTCTGTTCACTTTGTACTTAATATATCATTAAACAACACCCCGCCATTTTCTTTGTCATACTTGTATGTGGTCGAAATATAAAATATTATTGTTACATGTTCCTATAGGGGCTCATGTGTATAAAACCAATACACTATCATCAAAATTGTATATAAAACAAATTAAGATATTCTTTGGAAATTTTCCATATAAAACAAATGTAGAGGAGATCGCATTTAGAGTTGCCTATCTAAAAGGAGCTTAAAAGCTTTACAACTACATTAATTTCTTCTTATCTTTTTAGATTTATTCCCCGTCTCTTACGTTTCTTCTTTGATGTCAATTGTACTTCCTCTTTTATTATGCATCCCTGTTGTTTTGGAAAGAGTGTGCATTAGTATCTACCTGTTCATTTCAGAATGTTCTTTTATCCGTAACTTCTTATTTGTCGTTGTCTCTTTAGAATGATGTATTTCTTTGACCTTGTTTACCTTTCTGCGTTTACCATTGCTCAAACTTAATATAACGTAATTTGAAATATAAAGGTTGCTACAACGATCATGACGCTATACAGTACATGTTCATGTATTTGCTTCTTAACTTTAAGCATCTGACGAAATTGGGGTATTAACTGAAATCGCAATACACAAAGATAATTATGCAGTGCTGATTGTTGCATTCAACCTTTGGTTGTTATTAAGCAATGACATCTGTAATTGGCAGTTGAATTGTTTTTATTGTCAATAATATACTCCTTTACCTCCGTTCCATTATAAAGAGTGGCCCTGCATGGACGCCCTATGTTTCAATGTTGTCTATTGGTTATTTCAACCGTCTCCGAAACAACCTCATATTATCATACACCTTTCAAAATCATCCATTTCTTTTCCATTCTGTGTCTTAATGTCAATTCTTGTTCGGTCTCTTCTTGGTCTGGGTATCGTTTCAGAAGACCGTCACAAGTTAACTGACATCTCTTTGAACGCGTGTTAATTATAATACACGCATTTCAACTGGATTTCGGTGAACTTGTGCTAATGACGGTTTAATAAAACGCTGGCCTGATGTTTCGTTTAGGCTGTGCAAGGAAGAGGAGTTTGTGTGTATGGGGGTATTTACTTCGAAGTTCCGTCACGGTTTGCCACTTTATGAACAACAACTGAAGAAGTATATTAAAGAAAGATATTTCAGATAGTTTATCAACACGGCTTCAAATCAAGAAAATGACTAACCATGCAGAATTCAAAGTGAATACCAAAACAAACATACACAAATGAATTAAAACATATAACAGTTATTCTTACAAAATATTAATCTTTACATGAACTTTTTTCTTCTTCATTTCATTGATCTGTAATATTATATCATGCACTGTGATGTGTATTTTTTGTGGTAGGAATGTTGTGTTTTTTCATGTCTTTATAATCTGGTACATGTATTTAAATGTTATTTATATTTTCTTTAGGTCGCCCACTTATAAAGGTCACTTCCTTTCTGGCTGCTACCTACCAAGCAAGTTTGATATTTTGTACAGTACATGTATTATTCAACGTGCACGTATGAATGTTATTCTTTAATTTCAATGATGAATTGAATTGGATTGAAAAAAAAACTATAGTTATCATACTTACTTACTACATGTAGATCATTTATCTTTTTCTGGATATAAGACAATATACAGCAATACGGTAGCCAGACAAACGTTCATGTGGTACTGTCAATACTTTTATTTTGCCAACCTAATAAATTTTGATTCACATCGAATTCAGTCTAAATTTTACATCAATTTCATTATTCACAAATTTGATTGACCCTTTTAAGTAACCGACATGCTAAACAGAGATCAGGAACGGACAGGAGCCTAATGGGAAAAGAGAGTGGGAATGCAAAGGAGACAAAATCACAGAGAGAGGGAGAGAGAGAGAGAGAGAGAGAAAGTGAGAGAGAGAGAGGGGGGGAGAGAGAGAGAAAGAGGTAGAAAGAGAGGGGAAGAGGAAAAAAATGAGAGAAAAAGAGAGAATGAGAGAGAATGCAGACGGACGAAGATATCCGCATACAGCAAGAAAGAGAGATTAATATGACTGTAATAAATTTTGTATGCAAACATTTTCTCTTAACATTATCCTTTTCAGCTCTTACCTTAACACATTTGATACTGGCGCGCATTGGCGGAAGCTGAGGGCTGATTGTACGAGAAAACCTTTCCTTCCGCCGTTCAAAATATCATTCCGTATACACAAATCTTAAAGGGACAGATCCTGACAATGAATGGCGAGAAAAAAGAAGTATCCACCATTCTCATTACCATGGTAACATGCTCCACAGTATTGATGCAAAACTTGCATGTATCCCTGTGATGCAGGCTCGGATTTTCTTACTGAATGTATGCTTATCTGGATTGATATGTCTCCGTTAGAATACCAACTGTCTTTGGCTAGCTTGCAGGTAAGTGCCATCGGAAGAAAACAACATCAAAAGGTAGAATAGAATCGTCATCCGCCCGTCTGAACTGAATCACAAATGGAATTTACGATAATTTATTGTTCGCCGACGGTCTTTTCTCGATACGCGTGCCACTAATTTTCACTCCGCAAAATGATGACGTCACAATTTACAGGCATTTTCTAGGTTTTCTTACAATAGGCAAAATAAATGCCAAGGTCATGATACCATTCTTCTTACGCGCTGTTGTTGGGAGATCTTTCAGGATTGAGGTGGTAGATTCATGGGCATATAATCTATTATGGGGCGAGCGGGGTTTTGGGGTCGTCTCTTCTAGAATATCCCCCACACAGATTCCAATATTTAGTGGGCAGTATTTGTTTAAGGCTATCTCTTTCATTCTTCAAGGTAACGGTCTCTGGTTGTGCATTTTTTAAGCCAATGCTCATAAAACATTTTAGTTAACACTTACTACATCATGCCACATCACTGGCTAATTCGAATGGAGGCACCTAGGCCCTCCTGACAGATTGCCGACAAAGACAAAGATATATATAAGAACTATTCTGACCTTATAGTTAGCAGATTAGGGAATACTGTAAGTAAAAGGGGTGCAGTCGCCATGGTCATATTCTCAAAGTCATCCCGGGACTCGGGTAATACCCCCTCCCTCGATCGGTAACAGCAAACCGCACTAGGCACTCATAAAGTGAAATCTTGATAAAAAAAAGTATTTTTACCCCTCCTGCACGAGGCCAAGGTCCGGGATACGCCACTGTGTCTCATCGAAAAGAAAAAAGAAAACTCGTGCTGGCAGGGTTTGAGATAACATTCGTCCTAATTGATAGACCTATACTGGTCGAGGAAGTTCAAGACGTTGCAAATAAAGTCTTGACAGTGAACTCAAAGCCTACTTGTTCAGTCAAATGCAGAGTTCAGCTCGCCGAAAGAGTGGACATAGACATAACCGTCGATCAGGGGCGGCGATTTCTCTTCATGACCGGGGGGGACAAAATCCGAGGGACGGGGGAGTAGTGGCGTAATGAGCAAAAACTTTGTTTTGTTTAGGGGGGGAGAGAAAAAAATCCGCACTCCCACTCTTACATGGTACATGCAGGCCCCGCGGAACGTTTTTCAAAGCAGGGGGGTTGGCTAAAGTATGTTCGATCAGGTAGAGCAAAGCGAGCGAAGCAAGTGGAGTGTAAATTGGCGTGGGGTCCAGGGGAAAAGCCCTGGCGGGGTCAAGGGGCGTAGCTCCGTGAAGCTCAGGGGTTTTAGGCATTTAATAACGGTCAGATGAACATCTAGGGGCCCACTTCAGGGGCCCTCGTTACTTTTGCGAGGGAGCGGGAAGATTTTTGCACTTTTATTCGTCTAAACGCTGCGCTCATTGGCCGTCCAGAGCCTTAAAGTTTATTGCAGTCTTTAGTCAGTATTTGCTATACACTTTTTTGTGCACTTTTCCAAATTTTGAGGGGGGACGATCCTCCCCCCCCCCTGAACAAAATTGAGGGGGGACGTCGATACTGGATCGAGTGTTTTCATCATCCCACAGACCGTCCTCGAGAGAGACATTTCGTCAAAGAAGCCTTTCAGCCAATATAGTAAAGTTATCCGACAACTCTAAAGCTGACATCCCAGTACTTGGTACACTGCACCCGTCCGTCAAAGTAGTCACTCGACAAGCCGATTGCTACATGTGACGTCATACGTAAAGGATCGGGATGGACCTCATCAACAAACTGGATTTTACAATCAAGGGCAGCACCGTTTACGTCGAGCACGTCGAAGCCAACAACAACGAGGTTCCGTCATCACCGAAGTTTCGCAAGCTGTTCGCTCCAGGTTTGGGGAAAGCGAGAAACTTCAGGATAAAAGCATCACGATCAAAATGGATAAATGAAATATATCAGAACACGAAATAAAAAGAGGAATAGAGACAGGATAAGGAAAAGAAAGGACGAATGTAGAGAGAATCGAGATTAACTAACCTTTCATTCGAGTCACCAACTCGGAGAAACTTGATCCTGTTCATTCATCTTCACTCGTTCCTCCCATCCTCCTACTTGACTACCACGAAGAAGAGAACTTTCACCAGGTTTCAAAGATCACATCTTTCTTTCACCAATAATGTGCATCATGGATTATCGCTCGATGCAGTCTGTTCCTTAATCTTGAGTATTGGCTTAAAATGTCTTCCTCTTGTTTTTTTATCGTATTTGTTTAATCACGGTAAAAATTGCTTTTCGCTAAAAAGCTTCTATTCAGCAATGCCGTGAATTAAAGTTCACAAAATGTGACTTAACGTAATTAACTGTACATGAAGCAATTTGTCAGAAGATTATTCATTGTTTACTTGCCTGTATAGCAAAAATGTAATCCTTTGTTTGTCGTCGCGAATAATCTCGAGATGAATCGTACATAAGCATATTCTCATCATCTATTCCATTATAAGATTCAAGATCCAATCTCCAGGATTCACGTACATGTTATGTTGTCCTATATAAAACAGCAATTAGATTTTTATCAGTCTGAATAATTATGATCCTTTTGAAGAGCAATTCGATCTTCTCTTATGAAGATGACAATGCCTCGGGCGCTACATCGAAGTCTCACAATAATGATAAGAGATTCCATGTATTAACACTAGCATCGCCAAAATAATGCTTTATTCCAACATATGCGGAACGGAGGGAGAAGAGAAGTCCATCGCGGATACACCAAGAGAGATGTGAGTTGGTCTAGTGGTATATCGCTCAGCTCTCTGTCTTCGCCCACAAACTGAATCTGATGGACCTAAGTTCGTAACTGAGTCACATTTTTCGGATGGTGACGGTAAAGCTCGACCGTTATCATAATTGCATGTAAAGGTGATTGATATACGTCCTTAGACATCCAGTTAAAAATTACAGACACGTATACACACACACCCACAAAATAATGAGGCTATATAAACAAAGCTCACGGTTGGTGGATCATAGGGGACGGAAGACTTGCTTCTGGAGCAATTATGGATTTATCAGATTAAAATCAGTGGCTAGTAGGGGCGGCTCCGAGATTTTATTAAAGAGGGAGTGGATCCTATTAAGAAAGAGGGGGTCATCCGGCTTTAGGATGTTGACTTGAACGTCATCAGGCTGAAATATATAGAAGTCCAACCAAGGGGGTGGGGGTGGGAGGGGGGTCCAGGATACAAAATAATGACGACCAAAAAAGGGGGACGGATACTGACGACTGTGATCGCCCACACTCGCGATCCTCCCCCTGGGGGTGTTTCATCAATTTAAATTGATTTCGATTTTAATTTATCAATCAAAAGGCCCAATCAGTTTTAGCTTAAAACTGATGCTTGTGAGCTACAGCTTTATCATCATATCAATTCATCTTTGACACAGAATAATATGACTATTTCAAGATTAGAAACACAAACATGTTCCATTAAAACATTCAAGTGTTCTAAGAAAAAGTAGAGCAATCTTTTGTCCTTGATGTAAATTTAGTACCTCTTATCTAATCAAATTTCGCAATGAAATAAAGTAACGATGTTGCAATGGTTTACACCTATAGCAACATCAGCATTGAGTAGCAGAAATTGTCTGCTATTGATAGCAATTTTTCAGTTGTTATGATTCTTTACAAAAATACGCAATTTGATCATGGTAACTAACATGCTAGTACATATAGGTTCAAATGATCCTCATGTAATTAAACTATAATAAATGTTTAGAATGTTTAGCGCCATCTCCAACAATCCAAATGAGATCGAGTTTGTATTGGGCGATCACTTTTAGGACGATTCAAACCTCAATCTGCTTGTCTGTCAAAGGTTGGTGGGAATTCCCAGCACCAAAAATAGATCGACAAACGAAATACAAAAAAGTATATACTACTTATGATCAGTGCACCACTACATCGAGAAGGCAAGGAGTATACATGTACAAGTTTACCAATTTCATATAACCTAGGCCGATACGTATAGTTCCGGAAAAAGAGGTAAGTGAATTAAAATGTCAGAGAAATTTGGTAACATTTTTCAATATTTTCGTATATACCTCGCAGAATTGGTGTTGTACTCTTAATTAAAGATACACTAAATGAATACTCAAGACAGATAATTAGCACACGTTTGATACTCTTAGTATAATATTCCAAAGCAAGTTTATTTCGCTCGGCGCATGTGCAGCTATTGCGACTCATGGTACATTGTATATGACATCATTATGACACTTGGTTTCAAAATAATGAATTAATGATTATTTTTCCAATGACAAAGTGCTAACATGTCAATGTAATTATAAATTTAATTTCTGAGACTCATGATTATTTTTTGTCCCCACGGTTTACCTTTTACCGTGGGCTTCAACTGATGCAATGACTTGTATACGTCAGATTTTTACAAAATTTCTACTTGCATGACTAGTTGTGATACAGGTGTTAGTCTATTTTAGCGGTTCGATTCCAACTACGGCTTTGTCAGTTCTATACCATTGTCACTCTCCACCCATCCTACACTAATAATCTTGTTTTTCCTTTTCTTTTATCTCGTATTCCTGTAGAATTCGAATCATGGCCGAGGCTTTAAAAAATGTCATTGCTCAGAGTCTGGAGTGTCCTGTATGTCTGAATACCTTCACCGATCCCAAGATCCTGCCATTTTCTCACACCTACTGCAAGATCTGTCTGGACAACCTCTTGGAATGCCATGGTAGCGACCAGATGCTCCGATGCCCTGTTTGCAGAGCTGAAACCCAGGTCCCAAACCAAGAAGTCAGCAAATTACAGGCAAATTTAGCTTTGAAGTCTCTCATAGAGGACGTCAAGAATCAATATCAGTTTTGCACGAATTGTAAATCCGAGGACAAGCCCCAAGCTGTTGTCTACTGTCAAGACTGTGGCCAGTACTTATGTAGCACTTGTCATAACACACACTCTCAGTGGCCAGGCTTCATCAGGCATAAGGTCTTATCCATGAATGAGATCATATCAGGGAAGATGTCAGTACGTAGATACCGCAAATGCAGGAAACACCCTCAAGATGATGAGGAGTGCTTCTGTTCCGACTGCAGGATATTCGCCTGCTTCAGGTGTGTTTTCATGGAGCATTCAAACGAAGGACATCGGGTCGCCGACGAAGCTGTTTATGAAAGCAGCCATATGAAGAGTATCGAAGACCTCAAATCAAAGGTGGACAAGAAACGCTCTTGCTTTCAGAAATACGTTGATTTCATTGATAAACAGAAGGAGCGTGTGAGCAATGTTCAGAAGCAGTGCACAGATGATATCAACAAAGCATATGAAGAATCAGTCCGGCAGTTGACAGAGAAGAAAGAAATCCTCATTGGTGAAGTCAATGGTAGGACCGAAGGAGTAGAGAAAGAACTGGACGAAATGAAGAAATCGGCTGAGGAGCACATCACTAACTTGACCAACATAGCTGATGTGGTAACCAAAAAGACAAAGATACCGTTAGATATGGATGCTTTGTCTGCACACGACACTCTATGTCAAGACTTACAAGAGGCCTTGAAACAAGAAGATCCTGACTACAAGCAGCCGATTCAATCGAGCAAGAAAGGAAAAAGTGTCAGTTTCAATAGGAACGATGGAATGGACGAGCTATCTCTCGGTAGAATCGTCAATGCAGTACTTGCAAAGAACATTACTTTGCCTACTAAGAATAGCATGAGTGCCATGGTTGGTACACCAGACGGTAGGATGGCATTGGCATGTGGTAGTGGTGGCGTGGAGATCTTCTCTGTTGATGGTCAGCACCAGCAGAACATTTTCAAGGATGTTAAGTTTCGTGGAGTAGGGTTCCTCTCTGATGATAGGTATGTTATACTTGATCGATCAAACAATATCACACTGTACACATTAGAGTACACAATGTTGAATGTAATGTTTGAGACTCTGAGTGACGATGAAAGTGGAACTGCTAACCTCAGTGTAGACAGTGATGATAAGATCTATGTTAGCTATAGGAAAGCTCAAAAGCTCCAGGTATTCTCACCAGCAGGTGGAAAGGCGATCGGTGAGATACCATGTGATGGGTATGAACCTTATCAGATTACTAGTTATAATGATTACCTGATCACCGCAACTTGGGATACAATACGATTGATTGACAAACAAGGTGTTGTAAAATGTGAATTAACGGAATTAGGTTATTTCATATCCGCTGCTGTATCACAAGGGAATACAATCCTGATAGCCAAGATAAAGCACGATGTAGGTTTGGTCAGCATTGATGAGTACACTGACGAGCTGAGGCATATCCAGAACCTCGTCATTGATTACAAGATTGAGAAGCCCGGGATGGAGTGGTACTATCTCAGGCAGTATCAATCAGGAGAGATCGTTTTCTGTACTCGTGACACACTCTATAATTCTACTGAAAAAAATGGATGACTCTTTCTTACTTTTTCTTTCTTCAGGCCCGTAGAGGAGGGGGGGGGGGGGTGCGATAAGTGTGAATATACCTTTTTCCTGGTCAAAATAGACAAGCTGAATATTTAGTACGACACAATATTTCGTTGAAAAATGGACCCATCCCCTCCCCTTTTTCAAAAGCTACCAACAGGCCTAGTGTTTCTGTGACTTCATAAAGTGTAAAGGTCTATAAGAAGAGGTGACTGTTTCAAGAATAACATTCCTAGATCATGTAGATCAGTTTGAATGATTGAACCTTTCTAAAAAGTAACCTTTCTTTTTAATATACTTCGGATGTTTTTATCTTTCCAGATTTTATTGTGAATCTGACATGTTGATAGCTGTAGTGAATGATGTAGACATTATTCAATTGTGGACTAAAAGATTGTTTTACAGTAGGATAAAATCATCATAGTAATAGACTCTATATGTATTGCAGTTTAATACATTGTTTTACCCAGAATCATGAAAGGAAATGCCCCTTTTTCAAGATAACTTCTACTTCTTACAATATCTCAAGTTGTGTATACTAAAGAGTTTAAGAGTTCTCAAAGTCAACATATTGATTGTATATAATTATGTTGTAAAAGCATTGTCAAACCAAATGTCAAAATAATGGTTTATGTTTTAATATGATGAACTGCGATATCTCGTTTTCTGTTTTCTATGTTTACATTCCGTCCGGCAAAGTATATGGGAATACTGGCATGGAACTTGCCGTAAATACCCGCTTCATTTATTCACTTTTTGGAGATATTTCGTTTTGTCTGTTTCCATTTTTTCAGTTTCTGTCCTTAATATAAAGGTGATAGACAATTAGTGTCAATCCTATCTAAACTCATGAAAATAAAATAGTATGTATTAGAAAAGGATCTCACCGATTTCAATGAAAGCAGAACAATTAGAGATTTTTGTCTTTAAAAGTTTTAGAAAAAAAGCTGAACATTTGTCCAAAGCTATTCCCTGTTAGTTTTTTGTTATAAAGATTTGATTAAACATCATCCCGCCATTTTCATTGTCATACCTAATATATTATGGCCGAAAAATGAAATTGTAAACATGTTCTCATAGGTCCTCCTGTGTGTAGATCAAGTACATAAGTTCGTCAAAACTTTAAAGAACTAGACTTTAATTCGTCACTTTGACGAATTAGGTGATACGTAGCTATTTTTGTATCACGAAAGTGTGCTGATGATGATCTAATGATAATATTCATTAAATCGATAATGACGATAATTGATTTGATTTGATTTGATTTATTTGTTTCTGCATCTTTTTTCTTTTTTTAATCATACATTTTCATGAACATAATATGGTTTGATACAATATTTTATGTGTATATAATTTTAAACAGATAATAAACGAATTTAAGCAAATATATTGAATGCATAATTTTTTGGTTTTAAATGACGATGACCATGATTAAAAGTGGTATAGCGCCCCCTTCAGGTATTCGATATGGTTTGTTATATGATTAAACTATTAATTTACTAAACAAGCTCAAATTTTCGCCTGATTGCAGAGCCTACCAATCATTGAACTGATATTTCGACGCACTACATACGCAATATAATGAACAAGTCTAGACTGGAATGTAGTATCAATAACCTCCCATAGGCATAACACGCATATTAAGCAAAAATCTGACATATGTCGCCTTTAATCGCAATTTTCACCATAATGACGTCATCAAAATGAATAAATATTGATAACAATCTTGTGAAGAATTGTCTCAGCTACAACATATCAAAATTTAGAAGAAAATTGATCAATATTTGCTGAGATACATTCATTTTCCGTAAATATGCTGACGTCATAATATGCAAATTCGTATTTTGAGTTCCAAGGTCAATATGATTATGTTAAAATATACTTAATGGCCAAATGAGACATGAAATCATATCTCCGACTTATACTCTATTTAAAAATGAAAAAAAGAATGGGGAGTCTCTAGGCATCCCAAAGAGCTATGATGGACTTTTTATAGGAATGTTTTTGCCCATATATGCTATGTATTACAAAACTCGCGCGTACGGACAGTTATTTCGAACGGACGCTCATTCCGTTATTAATAGTGATAAAGAGATAAATATGGTATCAAATTGTTGTGAAAATTATGAGGAATATCCTGTCATAAATTATTTTGCGTTCGGCCATGACGAACGAAAACTCGCAAAACTGCGCGTTTGCGCGATTTTTTATGAAATGCTTATAATTGCATAAAACGTATGCAAACAAAATTTAAGACGATTTTGAGCAATTTTAAATTTTACGCGCGCGTTAATGCGCGCACGTACGCGTACGCGCATGTTTGCGCGCATTTATTGACGTGAAATTGACCGGACAGATATTGATCTTAATCCTGATAAATACGAATGAGAAATTACCATCCGTTATGAAGATATGATCATAAGTTGATTTTCACAAAATGGCGCCTAGATGACGTCACGATGAACTTGAGTCATTGAAAAGTCATGCAGTTCTAAGTTAGACTAAGATCTATCATCATTGAAAGATTCATGACAATGACTTTATTCAGTCTTGAGATATCCTGCGAACAAATTCGAGGAAGAATAATAAAAATAAAAATAATAATAATAACTAGACATATAATACTTGTTTGGAACAAGTATAGGTGGGCTGGTCAACTAAAATTTGAGACAAAATAGAGCAAAAATAAGCGACATACTGCTTACAAATTCTTAAAAAACAATATCATGTAGATTCATAACGTGAACTAAATTCAACTTCTATAGGCATAACACGCAAATTATGAAGTTTTTTACATGAGGCCTTTAATCAAAATTCTCACTATGATGACGTCATCAAAATGAAAAGAGGTTATTACTGCGCTTGTAGAGAATTGTCTTAGCTACAACATATCGAAATTTTGAAGAAAATTGATCAATATTTACAGAGATACAATAAATTTTACATAAATATGCTGACGTCATAATATGCAAATTCGTATTTTGAGTTCCAAGGCCATTGTGATGATGTCACGATACACTTAATGGCCAAATGAGACATGAAATCATATTTCTGACTCATACTCTTTTCAAATATTAAAACAGAATTGGGGTCTAGGTGCATCCCAAAGAGCTATAATGGATTGTGTATAGTTATTTTTTTGCCCATGTATGTTATGTATTACAAGAGCTCGCGCGCACAGGCATTTATCTTTAATTTACGCTCATCTTGTTAATAATGGTCATAAAGAGATAAACATGGTATCAAATTCCTTGAAAAAATATGAGAAATATCATGAAAGAAAAAAAAATGGCGATTCTATGTTTTGTAGTGGTGTTACGCGCGAAAACGCGCGCGCATGCTCGTACGCGCGATTTTTTATAAAATGCTTAATATGACCTGAAACGTATGCAAAATAAATTTGAGACGATTTTGAGCATTTAAAAATTTTGCGCGCGCACTGACGCGCGGACGTACGCGCACGCGCGCGTTTTTTGACCTGAAATTCACCGGACTGATATTAACCTTAATCATGATAAATATGAATGAAAAATACCTTTTGGTTATGAAGATATGATCATGAGATGATTTTCAGAAAATTTCAAAAAATGGCGCCTAGATGACGTCATCAGTCAAGGTCAAGGTTGAAAACCTTACCGTGTCTTGTCCATATGCCTATACATATGTGTGTCAAATATCAAAGCATTTGATTGAACCATTTCAAAGTTATCGTGCTAACAAAAAAGTGGCAAGAATTAAGAAAAATAAATAAATAACTAGACATAATACTTGTTTGGAACAAGTATAGGTGGGCTGGTCAACTTAAATTTGAAAACAAAATAGAGCAAAATTAAGCGAGATACTGCTTGAAAATTCTTAAAAAACACTATCATGTAGATTCATTACATGAACGAAATTCACCTTCTATAGTCATAACACGCAAATTATGAAATTTCTGACATGAGGCCTTCAATCAAAATTTTCACTCTGATGACGTCATCAAAATGAAAAAGGATTTTTATTGAACTTGTAGAGAATTATCTTAGCTACAACATATTGAAATTTTGAAGAAAATCAATCAATATATACAGAGATACAATCAATTTTCCATAAATATGCTGACGTCATAATATGCAAATTCGTAATTTGAGTTCCAAGGCCATTAAGATGATGTCACGATACACTTCATGGCCAAATGAGACATGAAATCATATTTCTGACATATACTCTTTTCAAATATTAAAACAGAATTGGGGTCTAGGTGCATCCCAAAGAGCTATAATGGATTGTGTATAGTTATTTTTTTGCCCATGTATGTTATGTATTACAAGAGCTCGCGCGCACAGGCATTTATCTTTAATTTACGCTCATCTTGTTAATAATGGTCATAAAGAGATAAACATGGTATCAAATTCCTTGAAAAAATATGAGAAATATCATGAAAGAAAAAAAAATGGCGATTCTATGTTTTGTAGTGGTGTTACGCGCGAAAACGCGCGCGCATGCTCGTACGCGCGATTTTTTATAAAATGCTTAATATGACCTGAAACGTATGCAAAATAAATTTGAGACGATTTTGAGCATTTAAAAATTTTGCGCGCGCACTGACGCGCGGACGTACGCGCACGCGCGCGTTTTTTGACCTGAAATTCACCGGACTGATATTAACCTTAATCATGATAAATATGAATGAAAAATACCTTTTGGTTATGAAGATATGATCATGAGATGATTTTCAGAAAATTTCAAAAAATGGCGCCTAGATGACGTCATCAGTCAAGGTCAAGGTTGAAAACCTTACCGTGTCTTGTCCATATGCCTATACATATGTGTGTCAAATATCAAAGTATTTGATTGAACCATTTCAAAGTTATCGTGCTAACAAAAAAGTGGCAAGAATTAAGAAAAATAAATAAATAATAAATAATAAATAAATAAATAAAGGCAATTTTAACAAAAATATAAGGTGGTCTGTATTAGATACAGCCCACCTGATAAATAATAAATAAATAAATAAAGGCAATTTTAACAAAAATATAAGGTGGTCTGTATTAGATACAGCCCACCTGACTAGACTTTAATTCGTCACTTAGACGAATTAGGTGATACGTATGATAATGGTTTACATAACGAATAATGCATTACACGATATATTATTTTGTAAAATGCTTTTCCCATTTATATGCTTCTCCCATTATGATCTATTCATATGTCAAGATTAAATTGTGTCTCCTTGATCATCATGGATCTAGGGAAGATAGATTGAAACAATATATGACCTTTGACCCTGTGCAGTAACTAGTTACACATTTGACTCTAATTTACATCATGAACAACACCTTTTGACGATTTTATCTTATTCAAAGAAATGAAAATGTAATTGATAAATGATTATCATCATTATGATAATGATGATCATGATGATAATGATCATGATCATGAGCGCAATCATGACATCTTATTGAAAAAATGAGGAGTGATTTAGATAGCATATAGTCTCAGCTACAACACACTCAAAAATCAACAAAATCCAAGCCGAAATAACGGCGATATTGCTCGCAAAAGACAGGAATGTAGACTCCAGATTTGAGAAAAAGTCATCTCCTATAGGGATTACATGCAAAAAGTAATGGATTAAGTGAAAATAGGGTAATAATAAAGTAAAAAGGGTTATTTATGACAATATTTGCGAATCTACGTGTTTAAATAATCAAAGGAGTTGGTACAGTGAAGGTCAAAAGGAAAAAAAAGTGAAAAAAAAAAGTGTTGGAGACACCCGGACTCGAACCAGGGATCTCGAGGTTGGAAGTCAAGTGCGTTACCGATATACCAAAACATCTCCCATAGCGATTACACGTAAACGGGAAATGAAATTCAGAAATCCTACTTTGCAAGTGAAATATGAGCATGATCCCGGCATCTAATCGAAAAATAAAGGGCACACTTTTGATAGCTCATTGTCTCAGCTACAACATATTCGAAGCTCAGCAAAAACTAAGCTAAAACAACGGAGATTTTGCTCGCGAAAGACAGGAGTGTAGAATCCAGTTTTGAGAAAAAGTCATGTCCCATAGAGAATACACACAAAATGCGAAAAATTGACATGCCTCCTTTAATCGCAAAAGTACACCATGATACTTTTGTCAAAAATAAAAGTTGTGGATACTACATTTGTAGAAAATTGTCTCAGCTAGAACATATCAAAATTAAAAAGAAAATTGATTAATATTTCCAGAGATACAATCAATTTTTCAAAAGTATGCTGACGTCATAATATGCAAATTGAAATTTTGAGTTTGGAGGCCATTATGATGACGTCATGAGTTAATTGAGGATAAAATGAGACATGAAATCATATCTCCGACTCATCATCTATACAAATATGAAAAAATATTAGGAGTTTCTATCTATTCTAAAGAGTTACAATGAATTTTATATAGGCATGTTTTTGCCCATGTATTATGGATAAAGATAACGCAAATCCGCGCGTGCTGTCAACTTTGACGGACGCTCATTGCGTTAATAAAAGGTGAACAAATTATCAAAATGCTTGGAAAAATGTACCAAATATGATGTCAGAAAAAAATCGGCGATTCTATGTTGCAAAATGCCAGTACGCGCGAAAACGCGCGCGCATGCACGTGTGCGTAATATTTTTATCAAATGCTCCATATGGCCTGAAACGTATGCAAAAAAAATTTGGGATGATTTAGAGCATTTTAATTTTTTGCGCGCGCGTAAACGCGCGGACGAGCGCGCACGCGCGCATTTACGGACGTTTATTGACTTGAAAGTGACCGGACGGATATTGATCTTAATCATGATAAATATGAATGAAAAATTACTATTCGTTATGATAATATGATCATTAGTTGATTTTCACAAAATGGCGCCTGGATGACGTCACGATAATTTTGAGTCTTTGAAAATTCACGCAGTTCTAAGTTAGACTAAGATCTATCATCATTGAAAGATTCATAACAATGGCTTCATTCAGTCTTGAGATATCCTGCGAACAAATTCGAGGAAGAATAATAATAAATAAATAAATAAATAAATAAATAATAAAAATCTTGACGAAATCAAAAGGTGATACGTCTACGTACGTATCACCTAACTAGACTTTAATTCGTCACTTAGACGAATTAGGTGATACGTATGACATTGGTTTACATAACGTAGAATGCATTACACGATATCATATTATTTTAGAAAATGCTCCTCCCATTATGATCTATCCATATGTCAAGTTTTAATCGTGTCGATCCCTTGATCATTATGGATCTAGGGAAGATAGATTGAGACAGTATATGACAATTGACTCTGTGCAGTAACCAGTTACACCTTTGACTCTAATTTACATGATGAAGAACGCAATTTGACGATTTTATCTTCTTCAAAGAAATGAAAATGTAATTGATAAATAAGAGCTCATGCCTGAATAATTAAAAGTGAATAGTGTATGACGTCACGGTGTCCCGGCGTAAATGAAAAGTCAAAATAAAAAAGGGAATACATTAGCGAACATTTTGAGTTGTCGACAAGAGATTCGCTAGTTGCTTGAAAATAAAATCTTTAAATATTGGATGGATATATATTGTCACTGTATAAAGAATGTAGATTAGAGGGATATTGATCTGTTAGTCTTTCTCGAAGGCTTATCAATTAAAGGAATACAAAAAATTGAATGTATTGCGCTCAAGAAATTATGTACAAAATTGCCAATAAATTTCACGAGATCAATGTTAAAATCTCCCATTATATAAACCTGTTTATGTTCAGTATAAGTTTTCTGTAAACAAAATTCAAAGACAGGGATGAAATCATTGATATTTGATTGAGGTTTCCTATATATGACACCTACAATAATATTCTTATGTCTCGGCAAGTTGCTTTTAATAAACAGTGATTCATAATTGTATGATGGGTATAATATAAATATATCATTGCGTATTTCATATTCAAAGTTGTCAGCGACCAATAGACCAACAGCTCCACCCTTTTCTTCTTGGCGACTAGAATGTATAAATGAATAACCAAACACATTGAATAATAGTGGCGTACTGTCATTAATCCAAGTTTCAAAGAAATCTATACATAAAGTACAGATGAAATTGGATAAAGCATTAAAATGTATGTTTAAAATACGGGAATTAAAATGTAAAATACTAAAATGATAGTCAATGTTACTGAATTCAGTCGTAAAATCCTCATCAATATAATATTTACAGTTCAGAAACCTAATGAAATGAAACTCATCTTCTTTTTCGGATAAATAGTTTAAATAATTGATATCTGTGTAAGTATCTGTAGTATTACTACCAAATATTAAATGAAGTTCGTCATTATTCAAGTCTTGAATAGGAAATGAAGAATGAGTACAGAGTGGGTTATTAATGTAGACAAATGCTTATGTTCCCTATAACGCTCATTTCATGTATTTTAGTACCAGAGAAAAAAAGAAGTCAGTCACTCACTAGTGTCTGACAGTAAAGTCTAGAAAGTAGAAGTGTTTCCTTACATAATTTGAATACAAGGACACTACTAACGTTTAAGTTTCACAAATAGGACATACGTGACATAATTCATCATTTCAACATTGAATTGAAGATTATGACATGATCCCAACATCTGATCGAAAAACAAAGTACACCGTTTTTATAGCCCATGGTCTCAGCTATAACATACCCAAATTTGGGAGAGAAGAAAGCACAAATGAGCGAGATAGTGCTGAAAGATTGATGTGATGTAGATTCATAATGTGAACGAAATTCACCCTCCATAGACATAACACGCAAATGACGAAAATTTTGACATGTGGCCTTTAATTGAATTTTTTACTATAATGACATCATTTAAATGAAAATTGGTGGAGACTGATCTCGAAGACGATTGCCTCGGCTACAACATATTAAAATCTAGAAGAGAATCGATGAATATTAAGAGAAATACACTACATTTTCCATAAACATAATGACGTCATAATATGCATTTTTGTATTTTTGACTTCCAAGGCCATTATGATGACGTCAAGATGTACTTAATGGCCAAATGAGATATGAAATCATACCTTTGACTCATACTCTATCTAAATATGGAAAAAAAATTGGCAGTCCTTATTCATATCAATGGACTTTTTATGGGCATGTTTTTGCCCATATACGCTATGTAATACAAAAATCGCGCGTGCGGACGGTTATCTTGAACGGACGCTCATTCCGTTATTAATAGTGATAAAGAGATAAACTTGGTATCAAATTGTTCGGAAAATTATGAGGAATATCCTGTCAAAAGCTTTTGCGGAGGAATTATTTTTCGTTCGGCCGTGACGAACGAAAACGTCCAAAAATGCGTGTTTTGCGCGATTTTTTATGAAATGCTTATAATGGCCTGAAACGTATGCAAAAAAAATTTAAGACGATTTTGAGCAATTTTAAATTTTACGCGCGCATTAACGCGCGCACCTACGCGTGCGCGCATTTTTGCGCGCATTTATTGACTTGAAATTGACCGGACAATTATTGACCTTGATCATGACAAATATGAATGAGAAATGGCTTTCCGTTATGAAGATATGATCATAAGTTGATTTTCACAAAATGGCGTCTGGATGACGTCACGATGACTTTGAGTCTTTGAAAAGTCACGCAGTTCTAAGTTAGACTAAGATCTATCATCATTGAAAGATTCATAACAATGGCTTCATTCAGTCTTGAGATATCCTGCGAACAAATTCGAGGAAGAATAATAAATAATAAATAATAAATAAAAATCTTGACGAAATCAATAGGTGATACGTAGACTTCGTTACGTATCACCTAATAAAGAAAATCTTGACGAAATCAAAAGGTGATACGTATATTTCATACGTATCACCTACAAAAATAAATATGCTTTTGGGACATTTCGCATAAAAAACAGAGGCGGTCTTTAATAGTTTGGGTTGCCGATGTATAAGGGGCTTAAAACTTCACAAATTTCTTACAAGTGTTTTAAATTTTCATTTATTTCCCCGCTTATTAGGTTTTTTCATCAACGTGATGTCAGGTGGACTTCCCTTATTATTATGTATTCATGTTAGAAAGAGTGTGCATTAGTATCCACCGGGAATGCTGTTCATTTTAAAATGTTCTTATATCCATTACTTTGTATTAATCTTTGTCTCTTTCAAATTTTGTATTGCTTTGACCTTCTTTACCTTTCTGTCTGTGCCATTGCTCATACTAAATCTAACAGAATTTGAAATATAACAGATGCTATAACGATCATGACGTTATACATGAACATGTATTTGATTTTTAACTTTGAGCATCTGAGAATATGGGGAAATTGAATTCGCTTTTTTATACAAAGATAATTATGCAATGCTGACTGTTGTATTCAACCTTTGGTTATTACTAGGCAATGTAATCGGTAATTGGCAGTTGATTTGGTTTTAATATAGTAATATCTTCGATTATCCGAAACGTTTTGCTATTTTATCAACAGTAACCGAAGAAGTCTAAAAAAAGATATTTCAGAAAGTTTATCAACACGGCTTTTAACGAAGATAATGACAAGCAAAGATTTCAAACTGAATAACAAAACAAACATAAAAAGTAATTAAAACAATAACAACTCAAAGTTACTCTTGCAAAAAATCAATCTAATATAATTTTGTTTTTCTTTCATTGATCTATTTAATATTATCGCGCAATGTGATGTGTAATTTGTTGTGTGGTAGGAATGTTGTGTTTTGTCATGTCATTTTAATATGATACATACATTTAACTTTTGATTATATCTTCTTTAGGTCGGTCACTCATAAAGGTCGCTTGCTTTATGGCATTAATACGACATTTCATATAGTACAAATTAATATATGTGTTGATGACATGTATTTACAAAACCGAATATGAAAAATATGTGGTGTCTACGGGTTGATTTTCAGGGGTGGGGGGGGGGGGCACAAGTAAAATTATCTGACGTACACCCTCTAAAAGTATTTTTTATCAAATTTAATAGCGGTGGGGGCGTGGAAGTGTGTAGGCCTATATCTGTTTAATTTATCTTATAATTGATTACCATTACCTTTCATGTCTGTACCTTTTCCTATTGCACTTTTGTATATATTATGTATCATGTATTTCATCTTTTGCACAAGCTGCGCCTTAAGCATTTGACTGTCAAGTGGATTTGGCGCCTTATAAATCTTATGTATTATTATTATTATTATTATAAAAAAGGGGCAGTAGTTCTTACGCTAGGAGGAGCTTGTGCACAATAGTTGTTACCACTATAATGTATAAAATGTACTCCGGTTTGTTATGCAGATACATGTAGAATGTCTACTGTGATCAAGTCTTTCTTCAATCCTCCTCAGATTTAGCACGACTATGAACCTTTGTCCTTACTACATGTAAATCATTTCTTTTTCTGTTTTCTGGATACAAGACAATATACAGCAATAAGGTAGCAATCCAAACTTTAATGAGGTATTGTAAATAATTCAATTTTGCTTACCAAATAAATTTTGATTAACATCGCATTCGGTCTGAATTTTACATCAATATTATTATATTCCATAGTTGAAAGTGCTTTTGTGCAAGAGAGTTGCATTTTTCAAAGCAAGAAATGAGAGAACCGAATGGAAAGCGTTTGAAATAAATTGGAAACATTTCTATTCAGAGCTGAAAAGGAGCACTTATTAGAAGGGAAAATCCTTTTTTTCTTTAAATTAATCTAACAGATTTTGACAGGGTCACTTATCAAAGATGGAACGGGGACATTATAAGAAGGGTTTTTAGAAAATTGAAGGGGTACTTATCAGAGCGCAAAATATCATATTATTATAGGTCCTCTCTAAAAAAAATGGAAAGTTGTCCGACGGTACGTCACAACCAATTTGAATCGCCCATACATACTTTACTCAGTCTGCTTCTCTAAATGTTCTGCTTTCTGTTAGGTAGTTTGCTAGGTTGTATTGCCCTTCAAACTTTAATGTGGTTTTGGACTCACTAATAACGTTACATGTTGGAAATGTTTTCAGGCTAGCAAACTTTCGGAATATCATAAGAACTACGCAATACGTTTATTTTGTACTACTTCTACTTCACCACCATACCATGAGCAGATGGAGGGATACCGCCACCGACATAGTGTGATCCGCAACAAACGAGATGTAGTTGTGGTCGGTGATTCCATGATAAAACACATCGACGGAAGACATCTCTCCCGCAGCAAGAATGTGAGGTGCGTCTCTTTTCCCGGTGCAAAAGTGAGAGACATATTCACCTCTTCACCTTGCGAGTTTCTCAAGCCAGGGGGAGAACTGATCATCCACGCTGGCACCAACAACATCTCTGAGGGTGCTGGTGAAGTTTGCCACCAAATCACAGACCTCGGCAAGTCTGTTGCTGCCGAGGGGTTTAACGTCTCAGTCTCTACGATCATCCATCGTAGAGGGGAGAGTGAAGCGGACAAGAAGCGGGTTGATGAGATCAACTATCTGATGGAGTTGGCAGCCAGCGAGAACAGATGGGGCCTCATCATCAACAATGATATCAGCGAGCAGCATCTCGGGCGTGATGGCGTTCACCTCAACAGAGCCGGTCAACGAATCTTGGCAGGCAACCTGAAACGCCTCATCAACAGTGCTGACCAACCGACAACACGAGGCCATGGCTGGACTCAACGGTCGTCCGATCAAGTTACAGGCAGTGAACCTGGAGCAAGGCGGCATCAAGCCATCTACCGAGAAAACCAGAGTCTTCATTCTGATGAGGAGAAAAGCAGCCCCGTAAAGTCCTACGCCGAATCTGTTTTTGGGAGATCTTTGGATTTCAGTGCAGTCGATCAGAGGTCACGACCGAAACCAGCCTTCAGACCATCCAAGGTGGACATGAAAGACTGGGCGAAATATCTTCAATTTGTAAGAAGGGTATTGAATTAAGTGAAAGTTTGACAAAATCTAGTGATGATCCGAAAATTATAGTTGACGGTCGAAAATATAAGTTCCCTTGTGGGAACTGTGATAAGCCAGTCAAATGTAATCAACACGGCCTTCTGTGTTCTTATTGTAAAAAATGGTTTCACACTAATTGTCAAGCTATCAGTTTTTCAGAGTACCGCAGGTTATATTATGAATGCCCTGATGAGAAGTGGAATTGTTTAACATGTTGTCTGCCATCTTTTTGTGACTCATTATTTAACGACGATTGTTTAGAGAAAGAAAGCCAAAACGAGGATAGACTAAAAGAAAACTATTTTAAGATAACGCGCGTTACACCTGAAAAGCAAGCGATAGCAAGAGTAATTCAGCCAAACCTCAGAGATGAAAACACTTCTCTTTATCAAGAATTTGAAGAAAAGTTTAAAGTTAAAGGTCTTCATTTTTTACACCTTAATGTGAGGTCTATTCTAAACAAGATATCGGAACTTAGAATTCTTTTTAAAAGAAAAAGGCTGTCTATTATTGCTTTCACTGAAACATGGTTAAACAATTCCATAAATGATGAAGAAATTGAAATAGACGGATATAAAATCATACGCCATGATCGATCCTCTGGCTCTGGAGGTGGTGTATGTTTCTATATCAGAAATGATATTGCATTTAATATTATGGATGCTATAAGTACTGGAGATACGGAATCCCTGTGGATAAATTTGCTTATACCAAGATCAAAACCAATTGTTGTTGGTGTTCTGTATCGACCTCCGAAAAACAATTTGTTTATCGAGAAATTGTCCAATATTCTTGATACATTAAAGAAGGATGACGAAATAATTCTTTTAGGAGACATGAATATTTGTCTTCTTCGCAAATCGCCACTGGCTAAAAAATATATTGACTTGTTGAGTCTTCATGGGTTTAGTCAACTCATTAAAGACGCAACACGCGTTACACCTACATGTTCTTCTCTATTGGATCATGTTGGTTGTACCAAAGAAACTAAAATAAGTCAAAGTGGTGTCATTGATCTAGGTATTAGCGACCATTATTTTACTTTCTGTACACGGAAAAATGTTAGACTGGCTATAGGTCATCACAGGACTAATGATATCAGATCCATGAAAAAATATACAGAAGAGTCTTTCAATCTTCAACTATCTGTTGTTGATTGGTCACGAATAACTGACTGTACAGATGTAAATGAGGCATGGTCAATATTTCAACATGTTTTTATCTCAAATTTGAATATGATAGCGCCACTGAAACGGATAAGAATAAAACAAAGATCAGAAACTTGGGTGACTAAAGATATTCTTTCCCTAATTCAAGAGAGAAATATAGTATACAAAAAATGGAGGAAAAGAGCAAAAGATGAGAAGCTCTATAAAAGATACAGAGTATTAAGAAATATGGTCCAAAGAGAGGTGAAAAAGGCTAAACTCGATTACTTACAAAACAAGATAGAAGAAAATAAACAAGATTCGAAAAAACTTTGGCAGAATCTAAAAAGCTTAGGATTGAAAAATAAGAAGCGAAAAGAACAAGAATCTGTCATTAAAATTGATGGGGAATTATGTCATGATAAGATGGCCATCGCTGATGAATTCAATTCTCATTTCACAAATGTGGCTGCCAAATTAGTAGACAAACTCCCCCCTTCCAAAGACTTTTTCAGCGCAGACAATGATTGTATTCGTGACTTTTACGAAAGAAAAGGTGTACGTGAAAACAGCTTCGAGTTATTACCAATCAGTGAACAATTTGTTTTCAAAGAGTTACGTAAGTTGAATGTATCAAAAAGTACTGGGTTAGACTTGATTCCAGCTAAATTTCTAAAAGATGGTGCGAAGGTTTTATTTAAGCCTCTAAGTTACTTAATGAACCTATCTATCTTGACGAGTACTTTTCCAGAAGATATGAAAATAGCAAAAGTGACTCCACTTTATAAAAAGAAAGATAAAACTGATGTTAGCAACTATAGACCTATTAGTGTTTTAAGCGTAGCATCAAAGATTCTAGAAAAATCGGTCTGTGTTCAAATTGAAAGATACTTCAAAGAAAATGATATAATTTATGAATTTCAATCTGGTTTTCGACATGATTATTCGACTGAAACATGTCTAATTCATTTGACTGATTATTTGAGGAGAGAAACTTCCCAAGGGCGCTTTGTTGGTATGGTGCTCCTTGATCTGCAAAAAGCTTTTGATACAGTTAATCATTGCGTCTTATTGAAGAAGTTACAACTAATGGGTTTTGATAAGGCAAGTTTAGATTGGTTCAGATCCTACTTATCTAATCGGCACCAAGTAGTGGCCATTCATGATATTCGTTCCAAACTAATGCCTATAACATGCGGTGTTCCTCAGGGAAGTATTTTAGGCCCAATTCTATTTTCAAGTTATATAAATGATATGTGTACTTGTATAAAAGACTTCAAACTATTATTGTACGCAGATGACAGCGTACTACTCTATTCAAATCCTGATCCTAAATATATTGAGGAAAAGCTCAGTGAACAGCTGTCTACGTGTGTCGATTGGATGACTGATAATAAGCTTTCTTTACACTTGGGAAAAACAGAAAGCATTTTATTTTGTTCTAAAAGTAGTTCTAAAAAGTCATTTGAATTCAAAGTGAGACACAATAATCAAGCAATCAAGAGAAAAGAGTCTGTGAAGTATTTAGGCATTGAGTTGGCTAGCGCAATTTCATTTTCATCTTTAGTAGAATCAGTTGTAAAAAAAGCAAATTCTCGTCTGAAATTTTTGTACAGATATCAAAGTTGTATGGATTTAAAAGCAAGACGTACACTCTGTTTTGCTCTTATTCAATGTTTATTTGACTATGCTAACCCTGCATGGTACAGTAACATAAACAAGTCAGATCAAAAGAAGTTGAAGATTATACAGAACAAAATGGTGAGATTTATCAACTGTTCTGGTCCAAGAACTCATGTTGGCTATAGCGAACTTTCTAAAGCTGGTTTTCTTGAAGTCGACCAAAGATCAAAACAACTCGCATTGCATCACGTGCATAAAATATATCATACTAGGTCGAATCATTATATTCGATCCAACTTCGATCTTGTTACTGACGTACATGATTATAATACAAGAAATAGACGATTCAACTTTAACTTACCAGAAAGAGTAGGTAGTATTGGAAATTCGTTTTATTACAATGCCATAAAACATTGGAATTCCCTTCCCAATGGTGTAAAAGAAATAGGAAACTATGATCATTTTAAGAGGAAATTAAAGGAATACCTAATACTTGACAGTCAGAGAAGAGAAGTGAATGACATGTTATATGATTGAAATTGTTATTCTTCTGTCGGTTCATACTTTTTCATGTTGTATATACTTATGTTTTCGTACGTTATAGAAATTCTACAAATTCATCATTATTTTCCTCTTCTTCCTTCTCCTCTTTTTCTTCTTCTCCTTCTTCTTTTTCTTCTTGTACTTAATATCATTTCTATCATCAGTTTAATGTTGTTATTATTATCTTTAATAAGTAGTTCTTTTAATTTTCTTATCTGTCTGTAAATATTACTATTTTAATTTATTAATTGTATACATGTCTGTAAGGGACCCCACTGGAAATAAGCTCTCGAGCTTTCGTGGGTTATCCTGTTCAAGCTGACTTATTTTTGATCTGTTATTATTGTATATTGTTGTATGTTGGAAGCTTGTCGAATAAAAATCAATCAAAAAAATCAATCAATCAGCTTGTAAAACTAAAGAGAGGAATTGTGAGATACATGTTTATGACAAAATATACAGGAGAATTTGAGGAACATAGATGGTGTAGACATAAAAAGATAGAATGAAAGAAATAAATGATTTTAGAGAGGATGGAAGGGAAGGAGGGATGGTCGAAATAGACATTGAACAAGATGAGTAGAGTAAATTCGAAGGCTTAGTGTATGTGTGGGGGCTTTTATGAACAATAAGCGTGTGTTAGAGAGGACAAGAATGTCGGTCTATTCTGGAAGTGGGTGAGTGCGTGTGTGTGCTTATATCATTTGTATTTGTTTTTAGTTTCTTTCTCGTTAATTTTTGATGATATCTTTAAAAAGCTGAAAACTGAATTCCCTTGGAGATTGTGGCGTTTCATCTGACTGTTGTCATATTGCCGACACCGTGACCCCGTATCGCTAAAACCAAAGGCAAAAGTTAGAAGTACATATATCTCGATGATCTTCATCAAAAGAATTCAAGCACATATTACATGAATTGGTCAGCGTTTAAACATTTTCAAACTTATGCCTTGGTCACAAATACCCTTACGGGCTGTTACGAACGCCGTACGAACGATTTTCAGACCATTTCGTAAGATCTTCTTAAGAAGGCCGTACGAAACCAGCGTTCGTAGACCGTTCGTAGACCGTTCGTAAGATCACAAATTGGTCGATGGTCTGGTCCAAGATTTTGTTTAGCATCGTACGAAACCCTCTCTTCGTAAGGCGTCCGTAATGACGCCGTAATTACATCGTAAGAACCACGCAAGATCTTCGTACATTTCGTAGGGTCGAGGGACAATTCTAGAAGCTTCAAATTATTACGATGAACGTAAGAACGCCTCAAGTTGTTCATAGAGGGCTCTTATGGCGTTCGTAAGAACTCCTTACGAGCGGAGATTCTCATGGTCTTCGTACGAACGACTCCTGGCGTTCGTAAGGCGTTCGTAAGGTGCTCGTAAGGTGTACGTACACAATTTATGCTAATTTTGATTTTTAGCGGTTATAAAGCCAAGCGCGTGAAGTTCAAATCCTCACTATGTTCATAATCATAGAGCCCCGCCCCCCGGCCAACCAAAAAAAGTGGTGGGGGGGGGGGGGCAAACCTGGTAAAACCTGAATTATATCACACATAACATTCCATTCAAAGAAAAGGAAAGTTATGAGGAATTAAATTTCTTAAACATTCCGCATGCAACCTTTATTTATCAATGGAGGTTTTTATAATAGCGATACGGGCATATCGTCGAATTATTGTGAGAGGATGGGAAAGCATTTGTGTTTTTTGGTATTGGGGTGAGAAGACATGAGCCCCTGAACGCTGGCGTACTGATGTTGTTGTTATTTCTTATTCGATACCATGCAGTGATTTACAAATGTTACTGAAAAGATATGATTTCCGGTATTTTTTCTCAATTTTTTTGTAAGTCATACCTTTTGATGCGTTTGTTGGAAAACTAGAAATTCCCAAATTTACAGTCGGGCGAAAAATATGCTTATTTAAAGCCTTCATGTCAGGGCCTGCAGAACAGCTGGGCTCGGGGGCTCGAGCCCCCTCACTTTTTGAAAAAGTATGTTACAGAGAAAAAGAAAGAAAGAGAGAAAAAATAAGTGACCTGCCAATGTCACAAATAAGGTATCAAAATATGCTGATCTGACCGTAATTAAATGCCTAATTAAAACCCAAGAGCTTACAGGGGCTCCGCCCTCGGTCCCCTGGATGCTTATCTGACCGTAGTTAAATATCTAAAAACCTCTGAGCTTCCGGGGGCTCAGCCCCTCGACCCCACGCGAATTTACGTGTAGGAGTGGTGGTGATGCAGATTTTTCTTCTGCTCCCCCCTTCCAAACGTTTTTGCTCATTACGCCATTGCCCCTGGAAGGTGAGCCCCTGACATGTTTGCCCCCCCCCCCACCCCAATCCTAAACTGCTTCCGGTGCGCCTGTTCATAGTGTCGTCGAGGGTGCCCCCCTGTCGAAGAAATATGGGACCAAAGGGGAAATCCGTTAGAGGAAAGAGAGGAAAGGGAAACAAACGTAATGAAAGAGATGAGGAGGAAGGAGAAAGAGGAGGAGAGCAGCAACAATAATATCAAGCAATAATATCAAGCCATCGAAAGCGACCGGGAGGAGGCGATGGAAGATGAAGACGATGACGACGAGGAGGGAGAACCATCAAGACGGCAGTTTGATAGCGATGAAGATGAGGCAACGGGGAAACTAAGAAAGGAGAAGTATGACTTTGATGCCACCACAGAGCAAAAACTTGTTGACTTCCTCGGTGAACATGGCTGCTTTTATAATAAAGGAAGTAACAAATATGCTAACAGTAAACAATTATTTTCTGGAAACAATTATTTTCGGGAACTGGCAGGTAAAACAAAGAACCTTTTTTGGAAAGAAATGTTCATGGCTTACAGTACGCTCTTGTGATAACATTTCTTGCCAACCCTTATGGAATAATGATTACATTAAAATAGGTAATACGGTAGCTCAATATATAATATAAAATTGTGTCAAAAGGGAGTTCGCTTTGTCAATGATATTTTAGAGACAAATGGTGATTTTTTTTTTCTCTCTGAAACATTTCCAAGAAAAGTATAATATTCAAATAAATTTTCTTTTTTATCGTGGATTATGCGATGCAATTAGACAAGGGTTTAACAATTGTACTATTTTTTAACATGGTGCCACAACCTCTTTTCCCAGATACAATGACATTTGATATGAAATGTATTAAAGGATGTTTACATATCCATGCAACTTTTTTAAAGAGAAGAAAAGGACTATGTAAACGTGTATTTCGACCTGAATGATAAGAGTTGGGAAACATATTGTTCTATTGGATTTAATTTTACCATTGATGTGGGCTTACGATGGTTTCAGTTTGAAGTTTTGCAACGCATATTATATACGAACGATCTACTGTTTAAAATGAATTTAGTCCCAAGAAAAGAATGTACGTTTTGTAATGGACAGATTGAAACAGTTATACATCTGCTATGTGATTGTACTAAACCAATTGTATTAATGTTATAAATGTAAATTACCTTGAATATATATTTGTTAATTTGTTTCAAATGAAAATCAATAAAATCCCTGTGGAGGGAAAAATATGGAGAACAAAAAACAGTAAGTTCAAGAATCACTTGATAGAGTTGCAGTTGCAGTTGTAGTCTTCTTGGCAATACTGCCATCGTGAAATATCAAACTTTCAACACTCAAATTTTCGACCGTATACAGCAGCGCTTTTTTTGCAACCCGACCAAATATTTAAAAAAATCATAAGATCTTCTTACGAATGACTTGTGAATGCCGTGAATTACACGTACGACCACCTTGCGAGATCAAAACTCGTAAGATGGCCGTAAGTCTGACGTAAGAAGAACTCAAGGCGTTCTTACGAAAAACGTACGAACTCTAGGGCCATTGTATAACCGAAAATCACTTCGTTTCTCAAGAAGGCCTTAAGTTCTTCTTGCGGATTAAACGGCGTTAGTACGAACTCCGTAAGAAGGACGTAAGAAACTATGTACCGTCTACGAATCTCTACGAATTCTGAAATTCGTAAAAACAGGGAGATTCGTACGAACGAATCGTTCGTACGAACATTTGTGACCGTAGCATTAGACAGGGGACTCAAAAAGTAATGAGGGACCTGAAGTCAGCGTGACATCGCATTTCACCCCTTTTTAATGTGTATACATCTGAAAATGAAAGTAATGACACTGCCTCTTGTTTCCCTTGTTTTTCTTCTAAAAACTTGAGAGAAAAAAATGAGAATTTTTTTTTTCTCTTCTTGCCTTCATTGTTGGAAAATGTCAAAATATGAGTATTGTTTCTTTGATTATTAGAAAATTGTTTTGAAAACTACACTAGTTGGCAAATTTTGCTTTATCACCCCCATCATAAATGGAATAGGGATGCACCAGGACTTACATATAGACCCTTCACAGGAGACAAATGCCATTTTGTATACGGCAGATATATTTATTCTAGAAAACATTCTTAACATTTACATATTCACATTTAGTATATAATTTCGTGTATCAATTTCGTGTATTGTAACTCCATGAAGTTACAAGGATATACTCTGACTGGCATACCGATATAAACATACAAACATTTCATGTCGACCCTGAGAGATACACCAATTGTACATTTACGGAGTTACGGAACTATTAATTAGACATTACTTACTAACCCGACAAAAGAAAGTGAGAGAGATAGTGGAGAGGTATATAGGGGAGCATTATCACCTCATCACAATAATTGTGAAGAGAAGATAGCTACAGCTAGTGGTGTGGGCATGTTACTCAGATGGAAAAATAGCTAGGCAAACACCATCTTGCAAGGAATAACTAATAGGAGAAGAAAGAGGGGTAGACCAACAAGGACTGAGAACATCAAGCAGTGGACGGGCATGACATTTGAGCAGCTATAACTAGAACAGCTGAAAACATGAAGCTAAGTGTCTCAGGGTCCATTTTCATCCAGACAAACAGTTTCATTCGAAAAGTGTTGGTACAATGGTTATGTCTAATGCAACCTGGTAACAATCATACTCTGTTCAAATAATCTTCAGGTATTCCAAACTGTTTGATGGTGCAGTACTTTGTGTTCTGATGATGATGATCATATACTCGGTCCACCTACTCAAGGTCATCAGGGATTCCAATATCTTTGTAGAGTGGCACGTCTACTAGGTTACCTGATGAGGTACACACTGTGAGACAGTCTCGTTCAGATATGCATCTTTTTTATGATGATGCTAGCTGTAATATGCTTCACATTTCATTATCTGTGTTACACAGATCTCAATGAATACCCTCAGGACCTGTGTTGCGTGCAGCTGCCTTTCATTAACATGTAAAAAAGAAAAATTGCCATGTTTTTATGCGGCAGCTTACCGCGCCATATTTGAGCAAGCCTTTACTCATATTCAAGGATTCCAATTCTTACAATGGACAGTCCATTGACCCAGTCAATACTTCTCCAGGATTCCGAGATATATTTGTGTTGTACACTGATCAGTCCATTGCTATCTACCTGGTAGCCATTATACTACATGTAGGATCAAATGATCTTCAGGTATCCGAAGCTATAATAATGTCTTGTACGACTATGACATTGATGCAAATAGCCCCTATTAAAACCGCCCAAAACTATGATAAATTTAACAACAGTACTTATTAGCTCTCTCAACCAGATGATGAATAGAGGAGGATATGAAAAGGTCTAAGATTGAATATTGTCTATTCTTTTCTCCTCTCCGGATGTGTATAGCATATATAGCGCCATCTCCAACATTCCAATTGTAATCTCGAAGGAGGACTGTTCCGTTCCACGATACTTTGGCAATAGTGACTTGACTCTAACTGTAGAACGTTTTGTAATGGGGGGAGGGCGTGACAGTAAAATAATTCACACGAGTACATATTTGCTCAACAGACGCGTGACAAAATGAGATCGAAGTTTCATTGGGCGATCTTAATCTGCTTGTCTGTCAAAGGTTACTGGCAATTCACGATACCTAAAAATAGACAGACAAACTAAATACATAAATGCATGTAATACAATTTATGATCAGTGCAGCAGTTGTAAAAGCAAATATTATACGTGTGTACTGATTTCATATAACATCTAGACCGATACGAGGTTACGGAAAAAGAGGTGAGTAGTTTCGTTTTTACATTGGCGTACATATACTATATTAGGCAGGCTCGCAGACACCTTAAAGGCTTTGTTTGTAAATGGTTTATTAAATTTAAAAAAAAATCTTAGACTGAAATAGTTAGATTGGGCCTAGATCACTGAACTCTTCGCTACATGGTGTATAATTCAGTGGTCTAGTTGTCTTGGAGGTGTTTAATCAGAGCGATTGTGCTAAGACCAATATGAAAATAACTGGTGTTCAAATTCGTTAAACCATAAAGAAACAGGCTGTCAAAAAAAAAAATACCTACACGAAACAATATAATAATAATACTTGATCGTGACCCCGGGAGTAACGTTTGTCACGTTAGAAAATCTGTGATCATATTGAAATGATTAATATGTATTACTTCTCAGTGTTTGTTGCATGCTGTTCAGATATGAATGTACATGGTTAACATTTCATCTCGCATGATAACCATAGGTGTCGTAGTAGTAGAGGTGTGGTAGAGTGGTTCATTCACTTAACACTCAGTCTAAGAGCTGAGGTTTTGAATCCCAGTCTGACACAATCGTCGGTGAGAAGTTTTTGTATTGTATGTGGGAGCTAGGGTGCCTTTCTAGATAGCTTCAACAGCTTAGTGTTCAAGGCATTGTTCCACATAATTATGTTTGACACACTCAGAATGAGGTTTCATTGGGCGACGGATCTCAAACTGTTTGTCGGTCTAAGGTTGCTGGGAATTCCATGCAGTAACTAAAGATAGATTGAAAAACTAAATACATACATGTATGTAGTACTCATCATGATCAGTGCACCATTACATCGTAACGACAAAGAGTATATATGTTTACGGATTTGATATAACACCTAGACTAATACTTAATGCAAGGCCCGAATATGTTATTAGCAATTTTGAAATTCGAGGGGAGGGAGGCACTGCCCCTCCACCCCACATCTTGTAGGACTAAGCAATAAAGACAAAATAGCCCCTACACAACCTCAAAATATAATAAATCGAACAACTTATTAGCTTTCTTAACCAGACGATGGTTAGTCCAGTAAAGGTAAAGGTCTAAGATCGAATATCTTCTTTACTTCTCTCCTGTCCGGCCGGATGTGTTTTGCATCAGCGCGATCTCTAACATTCCATCCACTGCGTACTGATGGGAGGGGTGGGTGGGTTTTTTCTACAGTGGTTTACAAATGTTGCTGAAATGACATGATTTTCCGGGATTTTGTTCTCATTTTTTTGGAAAATATTACTTTATTATGCATTTGTTAGAAAATGACGAATTCCCAAATCTACAATCAGGCAAAAGATATGCTCATCTGACCGTCATTATTTGCCTAAAACCCTTGAGCTTCCGGAGACTCTGCCCCTGGATCCGACCAGGTGCCTAAGGCGGCCCCTGAATGCTCATTATATTAAATGCCTAAAACCCCTTAGCTTCATGGGGCTCAGCCACTCAGCCCCTGGACCCAACGTCAATTGGTGACCTGCCATACAGTGTCACCGTGTTTAAGGGAGCAAAATATGCTCATCTGACCGTAATTCAAAGACTAAAACCCCTGAGATTCCGGGGGCTCTGACTCTTAACCCCCGCTAGGGCTTTGCCCCTGGACCCAAAGCGTATTGCTCCGTGCTCCGGTTGTCTCATTTTCGCTCGCTGGGCCATTGCCAGCACAAACGTAGCTAGTTCGCCGTCACTACCCAAACTAGAATGTTCCACTATGTTGCAGGGCGGCCATTGGGTATGATGTGTGAACCGGGTGTGTGGAAATGGTGTGTTGGGGGAGGGGAAGTGAGAGTGTTCATGCGTGTGGTAATTGTATGTGTGTCAACAATTAAAGACTAATACATGACAGATGGCTAATCATAAATCTATGATGACAAGTAAATTGTGTACATCACAGTCCACAGAAAAATGTGCCTTGAACATATAGCAGACGGCAATCGGCGGATCAGACGACACTTGATAGTGATTTTGTATGTGAGATTGCTTTGCTAAATATAAAATACAAGAACCTTTTCCATATCTTTAAACTATCATTGATATCTGATAATAAAACAGTTAGTAAAATAAACCTACCAAATTACATAATACAATGAAATACTTGACTGAAAGTAGAGGTGTTTGATGTGGTGCACAATTGCACCCCTCTGTAAATAATCGAATAGTCCATGGCGTTCATGAATATTCATGTTTTTGCTTACCTCGGCAAAATGCTTGCCTATGCTATATGGAAAAGTTACGGTGGGGGGTTGGCTGAAATGGACATAATGAACAAATCGGAACTGATCTATGACAATTAATGCTTGTTATCCTTCTTGTGCTTGACCTATAACCTTACAATCGCGTGGCAAATTGAGTCCAAAGTTCGACTTGTTGCACATGTGTTATATAGGCAATGGCGAGCCTGCGACCTATTTTGATCAAATTACGGTGGGTGAACTTTCAAAAGTCAATGGGACATGAGGGTTCCAATGAAAGAGCTAGTGATAACGTACGTCGGGGTGGATGTGCTTTTCGTTTAAACATGTAAGAGTGGTGGTGATGCGGACTTTTTTGCCACCCCCCCCCCCCCAAAAAAAAAAAAAAAAACTTGTTTGCTCATTCCGCCACTGATTCAAACTGTAATTTCGAAGGAGCACCGTTACAAGAGACTTTAGCAAAAGCAATTTGACTCTTACTTGACAATTTTTTTCTAATGGGGAATGGGGTAACAGAAATAGAATTCAAGTTTGACACGGGAATATGTCGGCCCGACAGACCCTTGACAAACTGAGATCGAGGTTCTTTTGGGCCATTTCAATCTGGATGTCTGTCAAAGGTTACTGGGAATTCCCAGTCACTAAAATTAGAATGACAAGCTTGATACAAACATGTATATTACCACGTATGATCAATGCACCACTAATTGTAAAGGCAGAGAGTATACATGTTGACTGGTTTCAGGCGCGTACGCAGGGGGGGGGGGGGGGGGGGGGTTTGGGGGGTTAAACCCTCCCCCCTTTGGTAATTTTTTGTGTGTAAACCCCCCCCCCAAAAAAAAAACCCCTAAAACCCCCCCTTTTGGATTTTTTTTTTTTTTTTTTTTTTTTAATTATTTATTTAAAAAAAAAAAAAAAAAAATATTCCCATGGCCGACCTAAAAAAGGTGACCTTACCCCCCCCCCCCAACGGTTCAAAATGTCAAATTTTCAAATTTCGAGACCCCCCCCCCAAAAAAAGTGTCCTCTTACCCCCCCCCCCCCCCCCCCCCCCCCCCCGCTTATTCAGCGGTCGGCTGAGTCGTTGCGATTTTTTTGGGACCCCCCAAAAAAAAAAATGTGTCCTCTTACCCCCCCCCCCCCCCCCGCTTATTCAGCGGCTGGCTGAGTCGTTGCGAAATTTTCGGACCGATTTATAAATGTTAAAACCCCCCCCCTTGAAAAAATCCTGCGTACGCGCCTGACTGGTTTCATATAACACCTAGACCGATACGTACTGACAGAAAAAGACGTGAGTAAATTTAAATGTACATGTATGTCATTTCCAAAAGAAATGCAGTGACATTCCGCAGTATTTTCGTTTACATTGTCGTATATTCATGTCATTATAGGCCAACTCCCAGATACTTTTGAGGCTTTGCCTGTTTGTATCTGGTTTGTAGAATTATCATTTTCATTAGACTGAAATAGTTTGGTATGTGTCTAGATGTCTATGAGTTGATAAATGGACAGCGATCGAGCCGAGACAAAGATGAGAATGACGGGTGTTTAGGAAATTATATCAGTTTGTTAAACCATGAAGAAATGGGTGAACAAAAATTAAAACTAAACAATACAGAGCTTTGACACCAGAGTCTTATTTATTTGATCGTGAACCCGGAAGTAACCTTTGTCGCATTCGACAAATTTTGAGCATATTGATACCAGTTTTGATATCGTCCATAAGTATAACTTCTCAGTGTTTGTTTGTCCTGGGGGTCAGTGGGGGATAATGTGACAATTTGGTATGTTATTGTGATTTGAATTACAAAGTTGCCATCAATTATTATTCTTACATTTTGTGTAGATATGAATATTCATGGGAAATATATCAGGTTATTATGCAATTTTTAACATAGCTAACATTTCAGCTATAAATGATTTTACCAAACAATATAATTTTATCTTTTTATGCTTGATACGTTTTTTTAAATAGTATATTCCCGTGTGCATAAGTACATGTTTATAATACTGCTTTTGAAACTTCATCAGTTTTAAAATTAAAACAAAATGTTTCCTGCTAAGTTTTAGAATTGTTCAAAGCCTAAACTCAATGTTAAAAGCCGTGTCGGAAGTGAAAATGAATAGATGAATTATATATCAAAGGAAAGCTTAAAAGAGTACAATAATACGAATCATATGCTACTCTAGTGCCTGTAAGACGAGTAACAGCTCTCTGAAAACTCGAAATCTAAAGCTTTAAAAATCGGGAGTTGTTGGCCTAAAAAACTAGCTATTGAATAGAATTGACATCATCTATTGGCTTGTTTTCATCAGCTCGAGATTGCCAACTATCCTGCTGTTTGAACTATCCCGATCGCAAATTATCCAGTTAATTTGCGTCTTCATAAGCCCGAAGTTGCGATTAGCAGAATATTTGGTCGAGATAATCATCCCTAGATATCGTGGGCTAGTTTGCACAATATCCTGCTATTTGGCAAAATATCCCGATATTTGTCCGGTACGACTTCACCAGCCCGAAGACTCGCACTATGCGCGAACGCTGAGCATAATATCTCGAGCTACATGTTATTTCTTGAGCTTGAGTTTAAAGTTTCGAGGTCAAGTCTCGAGCGGATGAAGGCGCGATTTTTAACTTCGAGATTGTTTCCCAAATCAGAAAGACCGGGCTATTTGGCAATCTCGAGCTGATGATAACAGGCCTATTGTGGAGAACGCATATTCACAATGACTTTGCACGGCTCATCGCCTCAGCTATTCATTATATGCGAGCCGATCGGGTGCATATATTACGTCGTCACTGTAAAGCGTTGGTCACAACCCACCGTGCGTGTTTTTAGTCCGTACGGTTTTTGGGGTGGCCACGGCCGCCACGTTTTTCTGAAAACGAGGGAGGAATCGAGTACCGGCAACGCACGTCACACGCACGGTGTAAGTTCGTGGCCCGCACGCCACGCCTGGCCGTGAGCGGTTGCGTGCATCATACGTTGCGCACGTGGTAAGTGCGTTGTACGTGCTTACAACGTGCTTACAACGTTCGATCTCCTAGCTGTTGCCACGTTATCGTACGGAGGCCGTACTTACACGTGCTGCTCACGTACGGTTTCCTTACTCACTCAAACGTTGTAAGTGCGTACACGCGCGATGAACTCGGTAAGTTTTTCCGCCCGATGTCGGGGTAGGCTTATATATAGGACGACATTCCGATGTTCTCCAGAAGTCCCAGCTACTGCTGCCTCAAGATGCCGCCCATTCCACCGCAGAGACTATATACTGCATAAATCAGTGCGCACAACATGCGTTGTAAGTGTGGAGCACGTGCTTACTCGATGCGGTCCACGTGAGCTATGCGTGCTCATTGGACAGTTGAACTGGGGAAGTGGCGAGTAAGCACGGACCACGCACGGAGTCAGTGCGTTTTGCGCTCGTTGGCAGTACCGGGCACACTCGTCACACGCACTGGGTGTGAATCGGTAGCCCGACCACAGCCCGAACGCAGCGAAAGTTCCTCGTGCACGTGCTACGGTGTGTCTGCGTGCTCCCAAATCCGTACGGAGGCGGTACTCACCACGTACGGATACCCACATTTTCCCCGCGTTTTTGCACGTAGACAGCACGCACTTGCAAGTACGACGGGTTGTGACCGCCGCATACCTGCGGCAAAGTTGATTCCTGTTGACCCGCAATTTGTAGAGGTGCGGAAAATAAGGTTTCAATTCGCTTTTGTGCAATACTAAAAGGGGAAATATTTTGAATTCCTTTATATTTGTATTCCGAAATGTTCATTCAGCTTTCCATTGATAACAAGTTTTAAATTTCATCGAATAGGGTAAAGTACGTTTATCTGCATCATATCTGACGGTAGTTCACGGATCATATATTTTTTTGTTCGAATTTAATGAATGCTCGAGACAGAATAATTAAAACACGTTTGATACTCTTGGTATAAGATTCAAAAGCAAGTTTATTCCGTCCGGCGCATGCGCAGCTATTATTGTGACTCATGGTATGACATCATCATCAATATACGACACTTGGTTTCAGAATAATGAAGAAATAATCTAATGATTATTTTCCGATGACAAATTGCTAAAATGTGAATGGTAAACTGCATTACTGAGACTCACGTTTACATTTTTGTTTTGTTTTCCACGGTTTACGTTTAACCATGTGCTTCAACTGATGCAATGTATAGTATGACTTGTATACGTCATATTTATACAAAATTTCTACTAGCATGATTAGTTGCGATACATGTATAGAGGTTTTGTTGATTGCTCTTCATTTTATTTCATTCATCATAAAAACATATACAATACAAAACATAGTGTACAAGGTAAAGAAAAACAACCACAACAAAAACGTCAAATGAATGTAGAGACAGCTAGGAAAGCCAAAGGACATCGTGCTGCCACCGACACAAATATACAGTATAATATTGTTGTTTTAAAAGGTGATTCTAGTGAATAGGTTGCTTGTTTGTGAATCACGGGGTTCGCGGTTCGAGTCCCACCACGGCACCAGTTTCCTTTTGTAATTTTCCTCTACATTGGTTAATCTCCACCAATCCCAGGTGTATAGTCAATAGGTATTCGGTAAGGAAAAATTCCGTGAATGTTTATGAGCACCTTATAATGGTAGTTTGGCTAAAGCATGGACCTAACGCCGGGTTAATAATTTTGATGCAATGGCCCTCGGGGAGAACAGTATGTCTATTGATAAAGGCATCATTATTTTCATTATGATGATTATTGTTATTTTTCGATGATATAATTACTATCATCATCGTCATCATCATCTTCAGCATTAGTATTATTATTACTATTATTATTATTATCATTATCATCTTCATCATCTCCCCCCCACTATAATGTACATTGACTGAAGAGCGACAAAGGAAACAGTTATTTTTTTATTTTTTTTGCCATTACTACATTCAGTTGATGAATATTAAAGATGAATTATTTTTTTCAATATTTAAGGGAATATCATATTTTAGACATGTTTTATTATGTAGAGAAAAGCCGTGAGGAAAATGATAAACACTCCTCTTTGATACGATCAGATGAATCAAAGCTTAATAGCTAATCGTTATGTTTCTTTCCTTTCCTTTTATATCGTATTCCTGTAGAATTCGAATCATGGCTGATGCATTAAAGAATGTTATTGCTCAGAGTCTGGAGTGTCCTGTATGTCTGAATACCTTCACCGATCCCAAGATCTTGTCTTGTTCTCACACCTACTGCAAGGCATGTCTGAACAACCTCTTGGAATACCCTGGTAACAACCAGATGCTCCGATGCCCTGTCTGCAGAGCTGAAACACAGGTCCCAAACCAAGACGTCAGCAAATTACCGGCAAATCTGGCTCTGAAGTCTCTCATTGAAGACATGAAGAATCAATATCAATATTGCACGAGTTGTAAATCCGAGGAAAAGCCCCAAGCTGTTGTCTACTGTCAGGAGTGTAGCAAGTATTTCTGTATCACATGTCACAACACACACTCTCAGTGGCCAGACTTCATAAGTCATGAGGTCTTAGCCATGAGTGAGATCGTATCAGGGAAGGTGTCAGTACGTAGATACCGTAAATGCAGGAAACACCCCAAAGAGGATGAGGAGTGCTTCTGTTCCGACTGTAGGAGATTTGCCTGCTTCAAATGTGTTGTCATGGAGCATACAAACGTAGGACATCAGATCATCGATGCAGCTGTTTATGAATGCAGCCATATGAAAAGTATCGAGGACCTCAAATCCAAGGCGGACAATAAACGCTCTTGCTTTCAGAAATACGTTGATTTCATTGATGAACAAATGGAGCGTGTGAGCAATGTTCAGAAGCAGTGTACAGATGATATCAACAAATCCTATGAAGAATCAGTCCGGCAGTTGACAGAGAAGAAAGAAATCCTCATTGGTGAAGTCAAGGGTAGGACCGAAGGAGTAGAAGGGGAGCTGGAGGAAATGAAAAAATCGGCTCAGGAGCACATCACTCACTTGACCACCATAGCTGGCGTGGTAACCAATAAGACAAAGGTACCGTTAGATATGGATGCTTTGGCTGCACACGACACTCTATGTCAAGACTTACAAGAGGCCTTGAAACAAGAAGATCCTAACTACAAGCAGCCGAGGCAATCGAGCAGGAAAGGAAAAAGTGTAAGTTTTCAGAGGAACGTTGGAATGGACGAGCTAGGTCTCGGTCAGATCGTAAATGCAGTTACAAAGGACATCGCTTTGCCTACTAAGGGCAGCATGCATACCATGGTTGGTACACCAGACGGTATGATGGCAGTGGGATGTCACACAGGTGGCGTGGAGATCTTCTCTGCTGATGGTCAGCACCAGCAACAAGTTTTCAAGGATGTTAAGATTCGTGAAGTAGGATTCATCTCTGATGATCGGTATGTTCTACTGGATCCCTCAAACAATATCACACTGTACACACTAGAGTACACAAAGTTGAATGTAAGGTTTGAGACTCTGAGTGCCGATGAAGGTGGAATGGCTAACATCACTGTGGACGGTGATGATCAGATCTACGTTAGCTACAGGAAAGCCAAGAAGATCCAGGTATTCTCTCCAGCAGGTGGGAAGGCGATCAGGGAGATACCATGTGATGGGTATGCACCTAGTCAGATTACAAGTTATAATGATTCCCTGGTCATCAGATCTCATGATGCAATACGATTGATTGACAAACAAGGTGTAATTGTAAAATATGACTTGAGGGAATCGGGTAATTTCTTATACGCCGCTGTGTCTCAAGGGAATACAATCCTGATAGCCAAGGTGAAACACGATGTAGGTTTGGTCAGCATTGATGAGTACACTAACGAGCTGAAGCATGTCCAGAACCTCGTCAGTGATTACAAGATTGAGACGCCTGAGAGAATCTGGTACTATCTCCAGCAGTACCGATCAGGAGAGATCGCTTTCTGCACTCCTGATAGACTCTATATATTCCATTGAAAATAATGAAAGACTACTCCTTACTTGCACTGTATGATACCACTGTCTTCAGGCCCGTGTCAATCTGACTTTTTGATAGCTGTTGTAAATGTTGTAAATACAATTTAATTGTGGACTAAAAGAATCTTCTACAATAGGAGATCATCATCATAATAATAGACTGTATACGTAATACTAATGATAATATTCCGCTTTTATACAGCGCTTAATACATCTACGATGTCTCTAAGCGCTTTACAGATATAAAACTACGTATTGACGTTTAGTACAATGAATTTTTCCTTCATTTTCTACAATGCATTTCAGTTCGCTGTCCGATTATTCAAAGTAGTTTTAGATTTTAACCCAGAATCATGAGAGGAAAGGCCACGTTTTCATAATAATTTCTACTTCTTACAATTTCTCTAGTTGTATACTGAAGAATTCAAGAGTTCTAAAAGTGGACCTATTGATCGTATGGTATATGTTGTAAAAGTATTGTCAAACCAAATGTCAAAACAAGAGTTTGATGTTTTGATTTAATGGACTGTGATATCTTGTTTTCTCCTGTCTTCCATCTTTTCATTCCGTCTGGTAAAGTACATGGGAGAATTGGCATGGAACTTGTCGAAAATTCCCGATTCATTTATTCACTTTTTTTTAAAGATATTTCCTCCACATAGACGGGACGGCATTGTGTACAACATCCCTTGTAAAGGATGTGATAGATCCTACATCGGTGAAACTGCCCGTCCGATAAAAGAAAGAATCACTGAGCATAAGAGGGACGTCAGACTCCGTCGAACTGACAACTCAGCCGTAGCCGAACATGCTTGGGACAACCAGCATCAACCAGACTGGGACGGGGTTCAATGCCTTTCCCAAGAACGGCATTGGTATACACGGAGGGTAAAAGAAGCTATCAATATCCGTCTCAATCCTAATAATTTCAACAGAGACAACGGGATCGATATCCCCGAATTTTGGATGCGGACGATACGCCGCCATGACACTCGCCGTCCTGCCAGCCAACAACGGTCGATTCCATTCAGCAGACGGCCCGAGCCAGCGGCCCGTTGATTGGTCGAGTACCGTATGCGTCGGCCAATAGGCCTGGTGCATCAGCCGAACCAGCGGCCGAACCAGCGGCCTTGGTGATTGGTCGATCACCGTGTGCGTCGACCAATAGGCATTGGGCGTTATTGTTCCAATTATCGATCGAATTTTAGACCGCTTTACGGTCCTCCCGTAAAGTATAAAAGACCCTTGCTTACAACAGTTTTTATCACCTGACGAAGTATTGCAGTAGCATACGAAACGTCGTGATCTTTTAGATTCCTTATTGACCACATTGCGAGACAAACGAATATCACTAGCGATATTATTTTCGATATTTCGTTTTGTCTGTATTTCTATTCTTTCGGTTTCTATCCTTAATATATTGTTGATAGACATTAGTGTCAATCCTATCTAAAGTCATAAAAATAATATAGTATGTATTAAAAAGGAATCTCACTGATTTCAATGAAAGCAGAAAAAATAGAGATAATAATAATAATAATAGCTCACATTTATAATGCGCCTAATACTTTGTTTCTAGGCGCGGAACATTATTATTACCCCGGTCATCGGATTCAGGCTTACCCGCAACACAATGTATGCACATTTTCCTCTCCCTGGGGAGTATTCCAGCCAGTCGCCATTTTACAACCGCCATTTGCTAATACAACCACATTAACTTTCGCATCCTACCGGGTACCCATTTTAACACCTGGGTGGAGAGTGGCAAATGTAGATCAATGTCTTGCCAAAGGACATTATTTAGGTTTTTTTATTTAGGTTTTATTTCCACATTAACTGCATATGAAAAGAATTTACAAAGTAAGGCATATACAAGGTAACAAAACATGTACATAATATTCGATTGATACAACAGTAATTCAAACGATGTAATGGCAAGTCATTAAATACATATGATGCTAACAATTATTATCTACAGTAATGAGGAGGAAACCTTGGAAGCATTATGCTTGTAATTAAGGTTCCCTTTACATAATACATTTTTTACATAATATATAAAACAAAAAACAAAACAAAAGAACAAAAACGAGTGTGTGTTGCAGCCAGCCAACAAGTGTTGATAATACCGATGGTCTCTATCATGATGACCTTAAACATTTTCATACTGGAGTAGAAGTTTATGTTTCAGGTGATATTTAAAAGTAATTAAACTTGGCAGCTGTTTGAGCGAAATGTCTAAGGAATTCCAGTACACAGGACCAGTATAAATCAAAGTTTTTTGTTTTAGTAAAGTTCTCAGTTTGTGTAAGTGAAAAAAGGAAGACTGTCGGGTTGGATAATTATGAATTTGTTGATTCTTTTGGAATGTCGACGTGATGGCATGAGGAAGTTCGTTAGAATTTAATCTAAACATAAAACAGCCTAAAAAGAAATTATACAGGTCATGAACTTTCAATATTTTATTTTCTAAAAATAAACTATTAGTGTGGCTTAACCTATTAGTGTGGCAGATTATTCGTATGACGCGTTTTTGAAGTATCAATAATTTGTCCAACTGGTAATTAAATGAATTCCCCCATGCAAGTATGCCATAGTTAAGATAAGGCAAGATAAGCGACGAGTACAAACTTTTCAAAATATACTTAGGAAAAGACATTTTTAATTTATTGATTATTCCAATGTTCCTTGATAGAGTTTTACTCAATTGTAAGTTATGTTCTTTCCAAGAAAGTTTATTGTCAATTATAAAACCAAGGAATTTTGATGAATCAACTAAGTGTATAATTGTATCATTGATGTAAACATTGCCAGGCAATCCCGAAATAGAGTTGCTGAAGAGCATACATTGAGTTTTATTTAAGTTCAAGGAAAGTTTGTTGGCACAAATCCACTCTTCAACAAGTTTCATTTCAAGATTTACGGTTTCAAGTAGTGAATTGGGGTTTTTGTGTGAGAAAAACACAGAAGAATCATCAGCAAATAATATAAACGACAAAACATTGGATGAGTTTTGAAAGTCATTCATATACAATATAAATAGAAGAGGCCCCAGAAGGGATCCTTGTGGCACTCCACAAATTAACTGTTGAAAGGCCGAGTCTGCTTCATTTATTGATACGTATTGTTTCCTACCCTTGAGGTAGCTTTCGAACCACTCCAAGGCCCTTCCACGTATACCATAGTGTGAAAGTTTGTATAGTAGAATTTGATGGTCGATTGTGTCAAAGGCCTTGGAGAGGTCCAGAAACATCCCAAGGGTATGAGAGTGTTCATCAATTGCAGAAGTAACATGATTAATGAAATGTAAAATAGCATGAACAGTCGAATGTTTTTGTCTGAAGCCAAACTGTGAGTCGGAGAATATATTATTACTAACTAAAAAAGCTACTGTGCGATCATAGATGAGTTTTTCTAACACTTTAGAGATGGAAGACAGGAGAGATATGGGCCTGTAATTACATGAATCTAAGGGGTCACCCTTTTTAAAAATCGGAACAACTTTTGCAAGTTTCATGGCATCGGGAACTACACCCTGAGACATGGAAAGGTTAAATATGTGTTCTAGGGGAACAACTATTTCGTGTATAATATTGATCAATAAAAAGTTACTGACTTCATCATGACCCGCACTTCTTTTTTCTTTGAAATTTTTAACAAGTTTTAGAATTTCAGATGCGTTGGTTGGACTAAAAAATATAGAATTCTGATTTTTGTTATTCAAAAAAGAATGAAAGGGTTTTCCGACAACAGGAATTTTCTTGGCAAGATTGGGTCCAATGTTTGAGAAGTAATCATTAAAGTGATTAGCAATAGATTCTTCATCATTGATGGTTTTATTATCCTCTCGGATTTGTTTTATGCTTTTTTTCCCACTCTTTTTGTTCAATGCCTTATTAATAACTCCCCATGTTTCCTTTATGTTGGATTTCTTTTTTTCAAACTGGGTACAATAATATCTCTGTTTCTCTAATCGCATAATCTTTGTCAAAGTGTTTTTATATTTAACATATTTTTCACGAAGTTTAGGTTTGGGATTCGCACGAAATTTATAATACAAGTTATTTTTCCTATTAATAGATCTTAATAAAGATTTAGAGACCCAAGGATTACGTGGTTCATGCCTATAACTGGAAAATTTGCATCTCTCTAGAGGAATACATTCGTCAAGAGCTATTTTTAGAACGTGGATAAAATTGTTGTAAGATACATTAACATCAATATGAGCCAAAACTTCTGCCCAATCGATCGATCCCAGCTTTCCCTTTAATTTATCAATTTTGGAAGCTGTAAATTTCCTTACTATTTTTGACGAGGGAGGTGATTTAGCAAGATTAAATAAACTTTGAATTTTGCAATAAACTGGACAGTGATCTGATATGTCAGACAGTATGATGCCAGATTCAGTTTGTAAATGATCAACATTTACAAATATATTATCGATGAGAGTACACGAATGAGTGGATAACCGCGTGGGTTTTGATATTACTGGAACAAAAGAATACGAAAGTAAGGTATCCAGAAAATCATGAGAGAACTGGTTATCATTACATTTTAACAAATCAACATTGAAATCTCCCATAATGATGCAATGTTTATTTTGAAGAAGGGGGTGAACAAGTAAATGCTGCATTTCAACTAAGAATTCGTTGTGATTTGAAGAAGGGGGGCGATAAATAGTACCAACTACGATATTTTTCTTGTTTTGTAAGACTAATTCGATAAAGACCACTTCCATTGCCAGATTCATTGTGTTTATATCAGAAAGTACTTTAAAATTTAGATGGTCTGGAACATACATTGCAACGCCTCCACCTCTTTTATTCGTACGGTTATTAAATATGAGGTTATGTTGAGAAAGAGAAAAAAGGGAATGAGGCTGGTCTTGTAACCATGTTTCTGTGAGACCGATAATAAAGTTACACAGATCAATATTGTCCAGCAATAAAGTTAACTGCTCAAAATTTTTGTTCAGGCTACGAATATTCAGGTTCAAGAAATTTAAATCACATTTTGATGTGCTTTTAACATTTTGAATAAACTGGTTTTGAGTAAGGTATTGAGATTCTCTTACATAATGAATATCATTAGGATCAAACTGAAGTAACATTTCATCGAATTTACTATTGAGGGTATCTGAAATACGTTTCTCATAACGTTCGTCAGATGAGGAAGTTAAATCAACATTATGCAAAGTGTGAAATAATATGTCTAAATCAATATCACTTGTTTCAGCAAAAGGTAAGTCAGTCATCATTACGTTCAGAAAAGTGTAGGAATATCAGTACATTGCAAAAAGTGGTAGTAATTAAACACGGCTGGCCAGCTGCAGAACACATAATAACTACAAATAACAAACATGGGGGGGAGGACAAACCCAAACAGAAAAAAACAAAGACAATTAAATTTACTACATTTGTCATCCATTTGAGGACTACAATGTGCATCCCCAAAATAGGTATCGATTTCAGTTTAGGATTAACCTGCTTAGGTCCTAAATTCAAAGTAGAAGAACAGCAAGAGAAAGTACAAAATTAATAAAGGCTGTTTGCTTACGTAAATATAAGTTAATTAACATATTAAATTAGCATAAATAAAGATGGCGGAAAGAAATAGAGGGAGAGGGGGAGAGAGAGAGAGAGAAAGAGAGAGAGAGAAAGAAAGAGAGAGAGAGAGAACGAGTCTTTTCTTTTCACAGAGGAGGAGACCTCTCGGTGCCCAACATTAACCATTTATAACGTGATACTTTAGGTGTATGGACCTGTACATCCAGAACATTAAGAAATTGCAGGCTGGAATCAAGTACATGGTACATGTACATGTATGTGAGCACAAAAGAATACCCAACTCACAGACATACCAAGTCAAACAAAGCACCTGGAATTCAATGTCGATTACCGGAATTCAATGTCGATTAGTGCCGCGGCGGGACTTGAACCGCGGACCTTGTGATCCACAGTCCGGTGACATATCCACTCGACCACGACACCTCTACATTGGCCGTTATAATTCAAGTTGTAGAAAAATCTGAAAATGTGTGATTCTAAACCTATTCTCTGTTAGTTTTATTCTAAATGTTTCATTAAACATCATCCTGCCATTTTCGTTGTCATTTCTATGGTGAAAATATGATATTTAAACAAGTTCTTACAGGTCCTCCTGTGTGTAAATCAGGTACATTATTATTAAAACTATTTTTAGATACATATGTTGGACATTTCCCATACAAAACAAATGGAGAGGTGATCGTAGTTGGGGTTGCCGATATAAAGGGGGCTTTAAACTTTACAATTGCATTAATTTCTTATTTTTTAAATTTGTATATTATATTCCCCCGCGTTTCTTAGGTTTCCTTCATCGACGTGCTGTCAGGGTAGTTCCCTTTTTATTATGCATCCCAGTTATTTTGGAAAGAGTGTGCATAAATATCCACCAGGAATGCTGTTCATTTCAGAATGTTCTTATAGTCATAACTTCTTATTTGTCTTCAAATTATAAGTCTTGTTTACCTTTCTGCGCGTACCATTGCTTATACTTAATCTAACAGAATTTGAAATTAAAAGTTGCTATAACGATCATGACGTTATACATGTACATGTATTTGATTCTTAACTTTAAGCATCTGACGAAAGTGGGGTAACTGAAATCGCAATACACAAATATAATTATGCAGTGCTGATTGTTGCATTCAACCTTTGGTTATTATTAGGCAATGACATCTGTAATTGGCATGTGATTTTGTTTTTATTGTCAATAATTAACTCCTTTACCTCCGTTCCGTTATAAAGAGTGGCCCCGCATTTCAACTGGATTTCGGTGAACTTGTACTTATGACGGTTTAATGAAACGCTGGCCTGATGTTTCGTTTCGGCTGGGCAAGGAAGAGGAGTCTGTGTGTTTGGGGGTATTTACTTCGAAGTTCCGTCACGGTTTGCTACTTTATCAACAGCAACTGAAGAAGTATGTTAAAGAAAGATATTTCAGAGAGTTTATCAACACGGCTTCAAACCAAGATAATGACTAACCGTGAAGAATTCAAAGTAAATACCAAAACAAACATACAAAAATGAATTAAAACATGAATTGTTATTCTTGTGAAATACTAATCTAATACACGAACCTTCTTCTTCAATTCATTGTCAAGCGCTGTAATGTGTAATTTTTCTGGTAGGAATGTTGTGTTTTGTCATGTCTTCATAATCTGGTACATGTATTCAAATGTTAATTATATTTTCTTTAGGTCGCCCACTTATAAAGGTCACTTCCTCTCTGGCTGCTATCTACCAAGCAATTTTGATATTTTGTACAGTACATGTATTATTCAACGTGCACGTGTGTATGTTATTCTTCAATTTCAATAATGAATTGAATTCGATTAAAACAAAACTATAGTTATCATATTTACTTACTACATGTAGATCATTTATCTTTTTCTGTTTATAAGACAATATACAGCAATACGGTAGCCAGATAAACGTTCATGTGGTATTGTCAATACTTTTATTTTGCTTACCAAATAAATTTAGATTCACATCGAATTCAGTCTAAATTTTACATCAATTTCGTTATTCACAAATTTGATTGACCCTTTTAAGTAATCGACATGCTGAAAACAAATCAGGAACGGACAGGAGAATGGGAAAAGAGCGTGGGAATGCAAAGGAGACAAAATCACACAGAGAGGGACAGAGAGAGAGAGAGAGAGAGAGAGAAAGAGAGGAGAGGAGAGAGAGAAAGAGGTAGAAAGAGAGGGGGAGGGGGAAAAAAAGAGAGAAAAAGCAGGCACGTAGCCAGAATTTGATGTTAGGGAGCACATACATGTAATCGATCGAGGTCAAAAAGGGGTCCACAAAAGTTAAACCGCTACGTGCCTGACAAAAAGAGAGAATGAGAGAGATTGCAGACTGACGAAGATATCCGCATACAGGAAGAGAGAGAGAGAGAGAGCTTAATATGACTGTAATAAATTGTGTATGCAAACATTTTTTCTTAACATTATCCTTTTCAGCTCTTACCTAAACACATTTGATACTGGCGCGCGGCGCATTGGCGGAAGCTGAGGGCTGATTTTACGAGAAAACCTTTCCTTCCGCCGTTCAAAATATCATTCCGTATAAAAAAATCTTAAAGGGACAGATCCTGACATTGAATGGCGAGAAAAAAGAAGTATCCACTATTCTCATTACCATGGTAACATGCTCCACAGTATTGATGCAAAACTTGCATGTATCCCTGTAATGTAGGTTAGGATTTTCTAGCTGAATGTATGCTTATCGTGATTGATTTGTCTCCGTTAAAATACCAACTGTCTTTGGCTAGCTTGCAGGTGAGTGCCATCGGAAGAAAATTACAACATCAAAAGGGAGATGACGCAAAGACAGCACCTGAAGACCATGGAAGAATCGTCATCCGCCCGTCTGAACTGAATCGCAAATGGAATTGATGATAATTATTGTTCGTCGACGGTCTTTTCTCGATACGTGTGCCACAAATTTTCACTCCGCAAAATGATGACGTCACAATTTACAGGCATTGTCTAGCTTTTCTTAGGCAGCATAAATGTCGAGGTCATGATACCATTCTATCCACGTGCTGTTGTTAGGAGATCTTCTCGACTTAGTCAAGGTGGTAGATTCATGGGAATACTAAATCTACCAGGGAGGGGGGAGTCGTCTCATTATATAATATCCCCACTCAGATTTAAATATTTAGTCTCTTTTATTCCTCAAGGTCATGGTAACACTCTCTGGTGGTGCATTCTTGAAGCCAATGCTTAAAGGGAGTTTGTAACATTGTTGAGATGAGAGGAAATGATGCTTAGGTAGTGACTTCAATGCTAGATGTACAAAACATTTTTGTTTTTTTGGTCCTCCAAAATTTTAAAATTTGCACCCCCCCCCCCCTTGGGCGCCAGGGGGGGGGGGGTGCCCAACCCCCAAAAAAGAAAAAAAAGGAAATTAAGCTAAGGTAGTGACTTCAATGCTAGATGTACACATAAAGATAATCTGAAAGTTTGAGTAAAAACGGACCATTATTAACGATAAAAATTGGGAAAAACTGATCTGATCGATTCCTTAATTCTCCCAACTATATTATTACAATTTACAAACATTTTAGGTGAATTTAAATCTTCACAAAGCAATGAATTGGCTTTATGCTAGGAGTCCACTGGGCCAGCGCCAGTTGGTGCCAGTTCGCGCGATGTGATTGGCGCGTAGTGGCTCGCTGTGGCGCCGAATTAATGTCCGCTCGGCATGTGTCGCCAAGTGGAATAAACTGGGTGCCATATGGCGTGCGCCAAATGCCACCCGGCTTGCTCTAAAATGCTGCGCCAGTTTGCGCCAGTTCGCGCCATTACACGGTCATTTGATTCCAAAATTCACCCTGTTGGCGCCATTCGCGCCAATAGGCGGATTGTTTGCGCCACTTGGTGATTAGTTTGTGCCATTTGGTGCCACTTGGCGGACACTTGGCGCTGATTGCTCGATGCAAGTGGCGCGACGAAAATTTCAAACATTTTGAAATTTTCTTGCCGCCACATTCAAATTTGGTGCCGTTACGGGCCACCACGAGCCAGTTGGGAGGCAGTTTGAGCCACTACACGCTATAGGCACCTTATTGCCGACACTAGGCGCCACAGTCAATTGCATTGGCGCAAACTAGCACCAACTGGCGCTGGCCCAGTGGACTCCTAGCATTAAATACCATTCCAGACATTTAAGTGTTGACAGATTTTTAAAAGCTTGTCTTATATCTTATTTTCATGGGAAAACGGTTGGGAGAATTTACTGTTAATCACTGTTAGAAGGTGTCGCACAGTGACACCTTCAAAGAAAACCGTAAATATCTTTGTGGTTTTAGAATTTTTCGTGTTTTTTGTATGTTAGAGGGTTAGTACTGTAGAAGGAATATAATAAGTAACATTTCATACATAAATTACGCAATTTATTCATTAACCTTCAACAATGTTACCGATTCACTTTAAATAGCATTTTAGTCAACGATTACTACATACATCATTACTAGCTAATTTGAAGGAGGGACAAGGGGCAGTTATCCCCTCCTGACTCACTGCTGACCAAGATAGGCCTATACTGGTTCATGTAATTTAAACAAATATATATGAGGGGATGGGGGTTGGTAAGGAGGGTGCATCAATAAGCATATAATTTACGTCATCTTGTCAATGTATTTACATCATATTTTTACCTTGCAGAACCTTAGCCCAATGACAGAAGGTGGCCCTCTAGTGTGATTAATATAAGGATAGGGTATGGGGAATGAGGCCTGTACAGTCCGACATGATTGCGCATTCATCATAAACGATTTATACAGTAATGATGTATTCAGTTTCAATCAGACAAAATGAAATGCATCAATACCCCGATAAAAGTGTTTTTTGATGAATAAAACTTTACCCAACTTGTCATCTAGCAAACTGAAATCAGGGGGCCGGTATGTGAAGAAAAAATATGTTAAAAATAAGATACTAATACTACTACTGCTACTAACAAGAAGCCAAACCCCCTGACAATCAGGTGACTATTGTGTCCCCACTCTCCTGGGTCTTGCCATATCGAAATTTATTACAATCTAATTTGCTTCTTCAAACAATCATCAATCATCTTTGTTATATCATAGGTTCTAATAAATGAAACACAACTCAAAACAGAGACAGAGGCGGCGGAGCGACTTCCAAAGTGAGGGGGGCACCAACAAAAGGGGCACTTTGTGGAAAAAAGGGCACCTTCAAAGGGAAATCTCAAAGCGAGAATATACAATTTTTAGACATTGGTATATACCCTATAATTTAATTACATTATCAGGGATGATTTCAATATTTGTTTCTCTTTTTACATCGTATAAAATATTGCTTTAGCATCATACCTTGCAGTTGGGTGTGATGGTCGAAAAAAATCATTTGCGAGCGAGGAAAAATATAAGATTTGTGAGGTCGCAGTGCGGAAACTACATCTTATAAAGAGGAAAAAACCAATCCTCATCGGGTTATAAATAAGCACATTCTCATAACAGTAAAACTGAAAAGACATTTGATAAGTAACATAATTATAACATTTATAAATGCGAGCGAGCGTAGCGAGTGAGCTTTGGGGGATATTGCTCTTAGTCGCTTGAAATTAGGGGCACGTTTAATGATGAGAGGAAAAGGGGACACTTATTAGAAAATAAAAGGAGCACGTGTCAAAGTGCAAAGGGTTATTATCACAGGTAAAAATGGGGCACTCACTAGGGATGAAAAGGCACTTATCAGAATGGAAATTGGGCATTTGTCGACGGAAAAGAGGCAACCATCAGATTTTGATAGGGGCATTTCTGAAAAAAGGGATAGGTTCCTCATAAGAAAGGAAAAGGGGCACGTATCATTGTTAAAAAGGTTAACTTTATCAGAGGTGAAAAGGGGCACACACCATATATGAAAGAGGCACTTATGAGAATGAAAAATTATGTAAATTTAGTACCTCTAATTTTATCAATTTCGCAATGAAATAAAGTAACAATGGTGCAATGGTATATATACACCTAGTAACATCAACATTGAATAGAAGAAATTATATGCTGTTAATAGCAATTTTTCCTTTGTTATAATTTTTTTCTTCTAAACACAATTTTCTGACAAAGAAAGGCAAATTTCATGAATACCACACGTAGTCCTCGCCCCTTTAGCTCACTCTTCACGAGCGGTTTCATTGGAATTAATCGTAAAATTCCCTTCGCTTGTGTTTAAATAAAAAAAATACATTACCGGGCCATATCTGAACAAGCATTTATTCTTTTTTTAGGGTTCCATGTTATTTCTTACAATAATGGACAGTCCATTGACTCAGTGATGATCATACTCAGTCCATTCAGGGATTCCTAAAATATTTATTTGTGTTACAATGCTCAGTCCATTGTCATTTATTACCTGGTAACTAACATACTACATAGGTTCAACTGATCCTCAGGTAATTGAACTATGATAAATGTTTAGAATGTTTAGCGCCATCTCCAACTAGGCGTTGTGGCGTGCGCCTGTAATCCAGCCAACAGTAGAAGTTACAAACTGATTCAGCCGAGGACGCAGGTTCGAAACTGAGTCACGTCTTTCGGATGGTGACGTTTAAAGGTCGGTCCTCAGACGTAAAAAATCATATCTGATTGATACACGTCTGTAAAAACCCAATACATACACACACACACGCCATCTCCAACAATCCAACTGTAATCTCGAAGGAGGACATATCCGTGAGCCGCGCGTACATAGATTTTTTTTCAGGGGGGGGGGGGGGGGGAGGAGGGGGCTTAACATTTTTAAATCGGGCCGAAAATTTCGCAACGACTCAGCCAGCCGCTGAATAAGCGGGGGGGGGGGGGGGGGTGGGGGGGGGGGGGGGTGGTAAGTGGACACTTTTTTTTTTTGGGGGGGGAGGGTCCCAAAAAATCGCAAAGACTCCGCCAGCCGCTGAATAAGCGGGGGGGGGGGAGGGGGTAAGAGGACACTTTTTTTCTTTTTTTTGGTCTCGAAATTAAAAAAAATGATATTTTGCTCCGTTTGGGGGGGGGGGGGGGGTAAGGTCAACCATTGCTATTATTTTTTTTGTTTTTGTTATTAAAAAAAAACAAACAAACAAACAAACAAAGAGGGGGGTTGCTCCAAAATACACACATACAAATAACTGAACCCCCCCCCCCCCCTGCGTACGCACCTGTCCGTGAGACTTTTGCAATTGTAATTTCACTCTTACTTGAGAATGTTTTTGTAATGGGGGGCGCGGGGGGGGGGGGGGGAGGGTGAATTCAAGTTCGACACGCGCATGATATTTGTTCCACAGACGCTTCACAAACTGAGATCGAGGTTTCATTGGGCGATCTCAATTTGGTAGTCTGTCAAAGGTTACTGGGAATTCCCAGTCACTAAAAATAGACTGACAGACTAAATATTTGCATGTGTATAATACCACTTATGATCAGTGCACCACTACATTGTGAAGGCAAGGAGTATACATGTTTACTGATATCATATTACACCTAGACCGATACGTAGTGACGGAAAAAGAGGTGAAAGAATTAAAATGTCCGTGTCATTTCCAAAAGAAATGCAGTGGCGGATCCAGGGGGGGGGGCCGAAACGGCCGCGGCCCCCCCCCCCTATTGGCGGCGCAAAAAAAAAAAGAGAAAAAAAAAGAAAGGAGGAGAGAAGAAAAAAAGGAGAAGAGAAAAGAAAGGAGAAGAGAAAAGAAAGGAGAAGAGAAAAGAAAAGAGAAGAGAAAAAAAAAGAAGAGAGAGAGAGAGAGAAAGAAAAAAAGAAGAAAGAAGATACCCCCCCCCCCCCCCCCCCACCTCACTCCCACTCCGGGGTCGGAGGGACCGATTTTGTGTTCCCAACATTTCCGATAAAGGGTTACTTTTCACGCAACAATAATACACACAAATCCGGCCCGCACTGACTTTACACACCGAAGATAAAGGGGTGCTTTCAAACTAAGAGAGGGAACATACATGCGCGTACCCTAGATAACACTGAGTGGGTGGGGGTGGGAAGGGGAAGAGAAAAGTCGGGTGAGAAAGGGGGGAAGACAAGGAAATGGCGCTAAGTGACAGTAACGACGAATAAGGGAAAACTGTAATCGGGAGATTTGGGGTCATTCCGGAAGGCTTGGGAAACGTTATTGAATAGAGGGGACCGGGCCGGCCGCATAAAATCTCGAACCACGGATTCAAAGTTAAACGTGACAAACAGCCCCTGCTTTTTGAAAAAAATTGAAAGGGGCATAGGCCTAATATTTTGGATGTCTTTCAAATAGAAGCTATATACTAAACAGTCAAATCTTAAATTAACGGTAGGGCCGCTTCACAACTCTTATTTTGCCCTTCATTTGGATTCAGCTCATATCAACTCGCTTTTGTTTATATTTGAACTCATGTTGGTAGTGATAATGGACAGCGGCGGCGATCCTGGGCCCGATAGAGGGACACGTCCCCCCGGAAATTTAGATATATAGCTAGAAAAAAATATACATGTAGCGGAAAGAACGTACATATTGGACTAAAGGATTTTCTAGAATGCATAATTTCAGCATTCTACATTGCAAAATCTCGCTTGGTCGCTACGCTTCGGCCCTCGCCCGATAACACAAAACTAAGATAAAATTATGACGCTCCCGATCGCGATTATTTCATGGTTGGTGTATAAATAGATCTTTTTTTTCCCCTTTCATTTCTACTGACCTAATTGTATGCTATCACAATCATGATTGTTTCATTTTCCCTTTAAAGCATGCGTAGCTAGGGGCGGTAGGGGCAGTAAGAGGACATAGGACGAAAAAAGGAGCAGACAAAGAAACATTTTTGACAAGTCTAAAACGGTACAACAAATCATCTTCTTTCTCTAATAATTTAATGAAACGTTAAGGTTCTACTCTTTGCGCTGGAGGGGGAAACTGAATTCAGAGAAGGATTAAGAGTCGGGAATGGAACGAATTATCTTCTTTCTCTAATAATTTCATTAAACTATGAAAGGTCAAAGCTTCCGCGCCTCGCGCGGAAGGGGGAAAATTAATTCAAAACAGGATTAAGAATCGGGAATGGGACAACGAATCATCTTCTTTCTCTCATAATTTAATGAAGCGTCAAAAGCTTACGCGCTACGCGCGGGAGGAGGAAACTGAATTCAGACAAGGATTTAGAGTCGAGAATGGAACAACGAATCATCTTCTTTCTCTAATAATTCAATGAAACGTCAAAGCTTCCGCGCTTCGCGCGGGGGGGAAACTGAATTCAGACAAAGATTAACAACCGAGAACGGTACAACGAATCGTCTTCTTTTTCTAATAATTTAATGAAACGTCAAAGCTTCCGCGCTTCGCGCGGGAGAAGGGGAGGGGATGGAACTCAATTCAGACAAGGATTAAGAGTCGAGAACGGTACTCTTTCTCTAATGATTTAATGGAACGTCAAAGCTTCCGCGCTTCGCGCAGGAGGGCGTATAGAAACTGAATTCAGACAATGATTAAGAATCGAGAACGTACAACGAATCGTCTTCTTTCTCTAATAATTAAATGAAACGTTAAGCTTTTGCGCTTCACGCGGGAGAGGGGGGGAACTCAATTCAGACAAGGATTAAGAGTTGAGAACGGTACTCTTTCTCTAATGATTTAATGAAACGTCAAAGCTTCCTCGCTTCGCGCGGGAGGGGTATGGAAAGTGAATTCAGACAATGATTAAGAACCGAGAACGGAACAACAAATCGTCTTCTTTCTCTAATAATTTAATGAAACGTCAAAGCTTCCGCGCTTTGCGCGGGAGGGGGTATAGAAACTGAATTCAGACAATGACGGTTACAAAAATTACAAAATTCAGCAGCCCGTATTGTTACCCTTACCAGACGTACTTCTCACATTACTCCTGTTTTGTCTTCACTACATTGGTTACCTGTTGAATCCCGTATTGTATTTAAATTATTATTGCTTGTTTTTCACTGTATACATGGATCTGCCCCAGAGTACAATATTAATTTGTTAATGCCTTATAATCCTCCCAGACGCTTAAGATCTTCCGATTCTCAATTGCTTGTTGTTCCGAAAACTAAGAAATCATGGGGGGATCGGTCATTTGCACACGCTGGACCTTACCTATGGAACCAATTGCCACAACATATTCGTTATATTTCAAGTATAGATTGCTTTAAACATGCCCTTAAAACTCATTTGTTTAAAGCGGCTTTTCAGTAGATTTAGTTTTATTTTCACATTGTCGTTGTTCATTTTTGTGTGTATTTTTGTGTACTTATATCTTTTCTTCTCCATGCGCCTCGAACACATTATTCATGTGGAGTTGGCGCATTATAAATACTCTATATTATTATATTATTATGATTAAGAATCGAGAATGGTACAACAAATCGTCTTCTTTCTCTAATATCAATTAATGAAAGGTCAAAACTTCCGCGCTTCGCGCTGGAGGGGGGGGGGGGGGGGGGTGGGGACCAGGGGGGGGGGGGAGGAACTAAATTCAGACAAGGATTAGGATTCGAGAATGGTACAACGAATCCTCTTCTTTCTCTAATAATTTCATGAAACATTAAAGCTTCTGCGCTTCGCGCGTAATGGGGGGGGGGGGGGGAACAGCGAGCTGCCCGAATATGAATTTGTTACATCTTTTCTCGTATATTTTGGTGATAAATAACACTTTCACAAAATACATATCATCCTCAAATTTTTGCTCGCTCGCTTCGCTCACTAGCCGAATTGTGAAACCAGAAAATTACTTTTTCGGGCAAGAGGCTTCAGCCCCCCCCCCCTCGATGAAAATGTCAAAAAAAATACCGGTATGGTGCTTCTAATATGACCTTGTCAGTATTGGTATGTTGAGTTGAAAAACGGTCTGCGCAATTTTCAAATTTCCGGCCCCCCCCTATTGGAAAATCCTGGATCCGCGCCTGAAATGCAGTGTCGGACAATTTCCAATATATTCGTTTTAACTTGTCGTATTATATACATGTACAAGGCTGACTCCCAGGCACTTTTTAGTTTAGTTTTTTTAATCTGGTTTTAAAAAAAACATAATTTTCCTTCGACTGAAATAGTTGGTTTTGGATCTATGTGTCTTTTTTGAGGTGATATACATAGAGAGCGATCGAGCTATAGACGAGAATGAGAATGACGTGTGTTTAGAAAATGAAATCAGTTTGGTAAACCATGAGGCATGAAGAAAAAAGGCTGCAAAAATAAAAATATAAAACAGAGCTTTGAAACCAGACCATTATAGTTTAATATCCTTGATCTTGAACCCGGGAGTCGCATTAGAAAATTTTGGATCATATTGATATCGTTCACGCGTATAACTTCTCAGTGTCTGTTTGTCATGGGTGAAATGTGACGATTTTGGTGTGTTATTGCGATTTGAATTACAAAGTTGTCATGCATTATTATTCTTACATTTTATATGAAATATTTCACTTTATTATGCGATTCTTAATATAGCTTACATTTCAGCTTATGATTCTGCCAAACCAGAGCAATATAATTTCATCTGTACAACCATGATGATTTTGTTTAAATAGTATATTCCTGTGTACGTGTTTACGTGTACGTGTGTACGTGTTTATAGTTCTGTTTTTGATACCTCATCAGCTTTAAAATTAGTACAAAATGTTGCATACTGAGTTATAGAGTTGTTTCAAAACCTAGACTCCATCATGTTAACTGTTAAGAATAAGGTATGTTTATCTGCATCATATGGGAAGGCAGATCATGGAACGTAATTATTTTTTTTCGTTCAAAATTCACGAAATATGTAAAACTTGGTGTTATGCACTCTTAATTAAAGGTACATAGACGAATATTCGAGACACTGAGATGAATAGCACACGTTTAATACTCTTGGTATAAGACTCCAAAGCAAGATTATTTCGCTCGGCGGATGTACAGCTATACAATTTGGACTCATGGTATGACTAGGGTGATGAGAGTTTAAACTCACATCTCCCTTGTATGACATCATCACCAATAGGCCTATATGATACCTGGTTTCATATTAATGAAGAAATAATGTTATGATTATTTTTTCAGATAACAAAGGCGCTAAATGTGAATGTTAAACTACATTTCTAAGACTCAATTCTAAATGTTTTGTTTTAATTTCCACGGTTTACCATTAACCATAGGCTCCAACTGATGCAATGTAGTTGAATACGTCAGAGTTTTACAAAATTTCTGGTAGCATGACTAGTTGCGATACATGTTGTGGTCCAGGCTAGTGGATATGTTGTTTAATTGTAAATCACATGGTTCGCGGTTTGAGTTCCACCGCGGCATTAGGGATTTTTAGATTTGCACGTCGACAGCTTTGACTGCAACGTGTGACTTCATTTTAAGGCACTGCGCATGCGTCACGTCGTCTCAGTCGGCGATCGAGAATGCGCCAACCTTGATTTTCCTAAATCTAGTACGGTACTAGAATGCCGCGTGCGCATAAACTATACAGTTCCTCAGGTTAGGTAGACAAAGGAACATCCCTTCCCTGCTATTATGTAAAAATGTGTAGAACAGTTGTCTAATACCTGTTCTACACATTTTTATATAATAGCAGTGAAGGGATGTTCTTTTGTCTACCTCATTGTTGAGGGTAGAATGAGGAACTGTTTATTTTGTCCTCTTTCTTTGTCTGTCATGTTCATAGTGTTACTTTTTGCATGCATTTATATCGTCGAGTGCAATCTAAAAGATTTATAATTGTAGTCAACATGGGCAGTTGAGTACGTTGACACGCATGAGCAGTCGGCGTTAGTCGTTTTCTCGTCCACTCAATCTAAAAGTCCCTAATAATGTCCTTTTGTAAGACAGGTGGCTACATTTGTCCCCGGCCTTTGTCACTTTCCTCCCATCCCAGGTGTATAATGACAGCAAATGCTATATATGAACACATTAATAGCATGGTAGGTTGGCTAAAGCCAGAGTAGTAATAAGATTGCTGGGCCCTTGGGGAGAACAGTATGTATATTAATGAGGACTGGGTAAACAAGACATCATCATTATTATGAAGATAATTGTTATTCTGTTGATATGATTATTATCATTAACCATACTTTATCATTATTGATATTAGTAGTATTATCATAATCATCCTTATTATTATTACAATTAGCATGATTATTATTGTCATCATCACCCCCCCCCCCCCCCCCCGTTATAATGTTCATAGACTGAAGGGCGACAAAGGAAACAGTTTGTTTTTTTTAATTCATTTTTCATTAATCCATTCAGTTGATGAATGAAATTAATTTTTAACAAGATATAACGGAAAATCATATTTTGTACGCGTTATATTCTATAGGGAAAAGGCGTGAGGAAGATGATAAACACTCCTCTTTAATACGTTCAGATGAATCTTTATGTTTCCTTTTCTTTTATCTCGTATTCCACTAGAATTCGAATCATGGCTGATGCATTAAAGAATGTTATCGCTCAGAGTCTGGAGTGTCCTGTATGTCTGAATACATTCACCGATCCCAAGATCCTGTCCTGTTCTCACACCTACTGCAAGGCCTGTCTGGACAACCTCTTGGAATGCCATGGTAACGACCAGATGCTCCGATGCCCTGTCTGCAGAGCTGAAACACAGGTCCTAAACCAAGAAGTCAGCAAATTACCGGCAAGTCAAGCATTGAAGTCTCTCATAGAGGACATGAAGAATCAATCTCAGCTTTGCACCAGTTGTAAATCCGAGGACAAGCCCCAAGCTGTTGTCTACTGTCAAGACTGTGGCAAGTATTTCTGTATCACTTGTCACAACACACACTCTCAGTGGCCAGACTTCATCAGTCATGAGGTCTTAGCCATGAGTGAGATCGTATCAGGCAAGGTGTCAGTACGTAGATCCCGTAAATGCAGGAAACACCCCAAGAGGATGAGGAGTGCTTCTGTCCTGACTGCAGGAGATTTGCCTGCTTCAGGTGTGTTGTCATGGAACATACAAACGAAGGACATCGGGTCATCGAGGCAGCTGTTTATGAAAGCAGCCATATGAAGAAGATCGAGGACCTCAAGTCCAAGACGGACAAAAAACGCTCTTGCTTTCAGAAATACGTTGATTTCATTGATGAACAGAAGGACGATGTGAGCAATGTCCAGAGGCAGTGTACAAATGATATCAACAAGGCATATGAAGAATCAGTCCGGCAGTTGACAGAAAAGAAAGAAATCCTCATTGGTGAAGTCAAGGGTAGAACCAAAGGAGTAGAGAAGGAACTGGACGAAATGAAGAAATCGGCTCAGGAGCACATCACTCACTTGACCACCGTAGCTGACATGGTAACCAATAGGACAAGGGTGCCGTCAGATATGGATGCTTTGGCTGCACACGACACTCTATGTCAAGACTTACAAGAAGCTTTGAAACAAGAAGATCCCGACTACAAGCAGCCGATCCAATCGAGCAGGAAAGGAAAAAGTGTCAGTTTTGAGAGAGACGTTGGACTGGACGAGCGAGGTCTTGGTAAGATCGTGCATGCAGTTGCAAAGAACATCGCTTTACCTACAAATAATAGCATGAATGCCATGGTTATTACACCTGACGGTAGGATGGCAGTGGGATGTAGTAGAGGAGGCGTGGAGATTTTCTCTGCTGATGGTCAGCACCAGCAGACAGTTCTCAAACATGTAGGGATTCAAGGAGTAGGGTTCCTCTCTGATGATCGGTATGTTATACTTGATGGCTCAAAAAATAATAATATCACACTGTACACAGTAGAGCAAACAAAGTTGAATGTAATGTTTGAGACTCTGAGTCGCAAATGAAGGTGGATATGCTAACCTCACTGTAGACAGTGACGATCAGATATATGTTAGCTACAGGAAACCCGCGAAGATCCAGGTATTCTCACCAGCAGGTGGGAAGGCGATCAGGGAGATACCATGTGGTGGGTATGTACCTAAGCAGATTGCTAGTTATAATGATCACCTGATCACCAACTCCTTGAAGACAATACGATTGATTGACAAACAAGGTGTTGTAAAGTATAAGTTAGCTAAATTAGGTCATTTCGCATACGTCGCAGTGTCTCAATGGAATACAATCCTGATAGCCAACGTGAAGCACGATGTAGGTTTGGTCAGTATTGATGAGTACACTAACGAGCTGAAGCATGTCCAGAACCTCATCAATGATTACAAGATTGAGAAGCCTGAGAGAGAGTGGTACTATCTCCAGCAGTACCGATCAGGAGAGATCGCTTTCTGCACTCCTGATAGACTCTATATATTCCACTGGAAATAATGGATGACTCCCCCCTATTGCAATGCATGATACCACTGCATGTCTTCAGGCCCGTATAGGAAGGGGGTGGGGGACGATGTGTATGACCGGACCTATTTTTGTCTGGTATAAACAAGCATGCTGAACAATTAAGAGTAAAATAATATTTCGTTAAAAAACGGACCAATACCCGGCCCCTTTTTCAGAAGCTTCCATCTGGCCTGGTATTTATGTGTATATAACTACCAATGGAATGAGTCAGCCATACTTGCCCTGTATGTTACCACTGATAACTTGAGGCCAATAGAGGGGGAGGGGGATGTGTGAGACCGGACATATTTTTAGAATAAACGGGAATATTGAAAAATGAAGAATAACATCTTTTTTCGTTAAACAAAACGGGCCCATGCACGCCCCCTATTTCAAAAGCTTCAAACAGGCCTTGTGTTTCTATATAAAATCCAAATGCATCAGTTAAATCTTGGACTAGGTGACATGGAGTTTGCCAATGGGTGAAATGAAGATCATATGGATCAATATGAACGATTGAACCTTTCTTTTGATATATTTCTGACGTGTTTATCTTTCAAGATTTTGTCGTTGATGATTACTTTACATGCGAATCTGACTTTTGGTTGCTGTTGTAAATATATAAATGATGTAGACTTAATTTGATTGTGGACTAAGAGATTATTTTACAGTAGGAGATTATAATCCTAATTATGGAAACTATGTGATCGTATTGCTGTTTAATACAATGAAGTTCGACCTATTGATTGTATGATGTATGTTGCAAAAGAATTTAAAACCAATCGTAAAAATAAGGGTTTACTTTTCAATTTGATGAACTGTAGTATGATGCTTTTTGTTTTCCATTTTTACCTTCCGTCTGGCAAAATACATGGAAGAAACAACATTGAAGTTGTCGGAAATGTCAGAATTTTTTTTCTTTTTCAGATATTTCGTTTTGTCTGTGTTTCCATTTAGAGCAAATGGTCTTCATACGTTTTAGAGAAATATGAAAAGTTGTGATTTTATAGCTACTTTCTGTTCACTTTGTACTAAAGATATCATTAAACATCATCCTTCATTTTCTTTGTCATTCTTGTATGTGGCCGAAATATAAAATTGTTACATGTTCCTACAGGGGCTGATGTGTATAAAACCAATACACTATCATCAAAATTGTATATAAAACAAAGGAAGATATTCTTTGGAAACTTTCCATATAAAACAAATGTAGAGGAGATCGCATTTAGAGTTGCCTAATCTAAAAGGAACTTAAAAGCTTTACAACTACATTAATTTCTTCTTATAATTTTAGATTTATTCCCCGTTTCTTACGTTTCTTCATCAACGTGATGTCAAGTGTACTTCCCTTGTTATTATGCATTCCCTATTGTTTTGGAAATAGTCTACATTAGTATCCACCTGTTCATTTCAGATTGTTCTATAATATATACATAACTTCTTATTTGTCTTTGTCTCTTTCAAATTATGTATTTCTTTGACCTTGTTTACCTTTCTGCGCTTACCATTGCTCAAACTAAATATAACATAATTTGAAATATAAAGGTTGCTACAACGATCATGACGCTATACATGTACATGTATTTGATTCTTAACTTTAAGCATCTAACGAAAGTGGGGTAACTGAAATCGCAATACACAAAGATAATTATGCAGTGCTGATTGTTGCATCCAACCTTTGGTTATTATTAAGCAATGACATCTGTAATTGGAAGGTGATTTTGTTTTTATTGGCAATGATAATACTCGTTTACCTCCCTTCGTTATAAAGAGTGACCCTGCATGGACGCCCTATGTTTCAATGTTGTATAATGATTATTTCAACCGACTCCGAAACAACCTCACAGACCTTTCAAAATCAACCATTTCTTTTCCATTCTGTGTCTTAATGTCATTTCATGTTCGGTCTCTTGTTGGTCTGGGCCTCGTTTCACGAGACCGTCATTACGTCCCTATTTTCACGAAGTGACGGTAGTGAGGAAAATCGTCACGCAAATTGTATGCGATTTTCATTCACTACCGTCACTTCGTGAAAATAGTTCACCGACATCTCCTTGAAACGCGTTTTAATTATAATACACGCATTTCAACAGGATTTCGGTGAACTTGTGCTAATGACGGTTTAATGAAACGCTGGCCTGATGTTTCGTTTCGGCTGGGCAAGGAATAGGAGTCTTTGTGTATGGGGTATTTACTTCGAAGTTCCGTCACGGTTTGCTACTTTATCAACAGCAACTGAAAAAGTATTTTAAAGAAAGATATTTCAGAGACTTTATCAACACGGCTTTAAACCAAGATAATGACTAACCATGAAGAATTCAAAGTGAATATCAAAACAAACATACAAAAATGAATTAAAACATAAACAGTTATTCTTGCAAAATATTAATCTTTACACGAACTTTTTTTTTCTTTATTTCATTGATCTGTAATTTTATGTCATGCACTGTGATGTTTATTTTTTCTGGTAGGAATGTTGTGTTTTGTCATGTCTTTATAATCTGGTACATGTAATTAATGTTAATTATATTTTCTTTAGGTCGCCCACTTATAAAGGTCACTTCCTTTCTGGCTGCTACCTACCAAGCAAGTTTGATATTTTGTACAGTACATGTATTATTCAACGTGCACGTATGTATGTTATTCTTTAATTTCAATGATGAATTGAATTGGATTGAAACAAAACTATAGTTATCATATTTACTTACTACATGTAGATCATTTATCTTTTTCTGTTTATAAGACAATATACAGCAATACGGTAGCAAGTCAAACGTTCGTGTGGTACTGTAAATACTTTTATTTTGCTTACCAAATAAATTTTGATTCACATAGAATTCAGTCTAAATTTTACATCAATTTCATTATTCACAAATTTGATTGACCCTTTTAAGTAACCGACATGCTGAGCAGAGATCAGGAACGGACAGGAGAATGGGATAAGAGAGTGGGAATGCATAGGAGACAAAGTCACAGAGAGAGGGAGAGAGAGAGAGAGAGAGAGAGAGAGAGGTAGAAAGAGAGGGGAAGAGGGAAAAAACGAGAGAAAAAGAGAGAATGAGAGAGAATGCAGACGGACGAAGATATCCGCATACAGCAAGAGAGAGAGATTAATATGACTGTAATAAATTTTGTATGCAAACATTCTCTCTTAACATTATCCTTTTACGCTTTTACCATAAACACATACTGGCGCGCATAAGCGGAAGCTGAGGGCTGGTTAATCGAGAAAACCTTTCCTTCCGCCGTTCAAAATATCATTCTGTATACAAATCTTAAAGGGACAGATCTGACACTGAATGGCGACAAAAAAGAAGTATCCACCATTCTCACTACCATGGTAACAAGTTCCACAGTATCACTGGCGGACTGGTGGGGGGAGGGGGGGGGGCTTGGGGGCGCCAGCCCCCCCCCAAAAAAAAAAAAAAAAAAAAAAAAAAGTGATTTAAAAATGTTCGTGAAATCACATGATTTTCAACAATGTGTGCGTTTCTCCATTTTTGTTGCAAACTGACACATTCCCAAAAAGCCAGGAAGACCATATGTTTTTTATAGTCGCTAATGGGCCACTAACAGTAACACGTACTAGTAGAAAATTCCTTTCTAGAAGCTGCTGCGACAAGCACCACCCACCACACTGTTAGAACAAGTATTACAATTTTTAATCAAGTTGGTTAAAATTTTAATCAACCACGGATTACCAGGTGAATCACACAATCGTTGGTTAAACTTTAACCAACGATTAAAATTTAACCTGTGGTTGATTAAAAAATTTAATCAATTATTGGTTAAAAAAATTTGCTCAATGTTGGTTAAAATGGTGTTGATTAAACTTTAACCATTTGTTGATTAAAAACTTTAATCTTTTGTTGGTTAGTTATGCTTTGTTCGGGGCTGATTCACATGTTGTTGGTTAAACTTACATGGGTCGTTGGTTAAAATTGTAACCATTGTAGGTTACTTCTTTTTTTATTCACACGTTGTTGGTTAAACTTTAGTGGGTTGTTGGTTACAGTTATAACCACTGTTGGTTAAACTTACGGGGGTTTGGAGGTCTTATCCTCGTGTTTGCAGGTAAGAAATTGTTTAATATGATTATCATCAATGCTAAGTTTGGAAGGAAGAAGTGAAATAAGGTTCTTGCTCAAATTAAAAACGCTTTGTGTCCCGGCCCGTAGGTTGTAGCTCAGCCAGTAAGTGTAACGGATGACCTACCCAAATTGCATGCATGAAGACGTTTCACTTTATGATGACATCTTATTTTATATTTAATTGTTTTAAACAATTAGATACAATTTGATTAACAAAAATAAGATTATTATTCATGCATGCAATTTGGGTAGGTGATCCGTAATGGGCCTACACTTCTCCTTCTTTAATTGGGTCTGCCTCCTTCACGGTTGAAGATTCTTGCAGACTGATGAGTGTGTGTGTGCTTACGTTAGCCAGGTGCACGGTGCAAGTAAAATGTTACTTATTGGTTGAGCTTCGTACAGCCTAGGGACACAAATCGTTTTTGATTTGAGCAAGAACCTTATTTCACTTCTTCCTTACAATCTTAGAATTGATGATGATAATATTAAAATAATTTCTTACCTGGAAACACGGAGATAAGACCGTCCAAACCCCCATTTCTCAGGTCCTCGCGACAACCTCCATTGTTAATTTTGTCGCACGCGTAAACTGCATGTACTTTGCTAGACCGAATTTTCGTCTCTTTCGTTCGTTAGCCTCTTATTGGGGTAGGGTCGGCGGCTCTCTCTTTAGAGACCGAAACGGACCATCCCGCGAAGTGTGTAGGGTTATGTGGGCAAATCAGTACACCAAACTTGCAAAACTTATCCCCGAATTACTCCTTTCACAGGATGCATATTTGCTTCATTATATATTGTAAATTAGGTAAAGGCTTAACTACTTCGGTTCCACTTACTAACTTGACTGAAATAATCCGTTTAATGGTCCATTTTTTAGGAAATTATGGGTCAAAATCGACATCCATGCGCAGCGAGAGTTTAAACTCCCGCTGCAAGATTTTTATCATGGATGTCGATTTTGACACGGAATGTGCATGCACAGATTTGCGAACGAACGTTCGATACGCACATCGTACAGCCTTTTCACACACAGCTAAAATTCTATAAACATGATTAGTTTAAAGGGCTTTAAAATAATCACCTGTACATACGACATCATTCACACACAGACATTTCGTTGCGATCGTTAATCGTTTCGTGATTAACTACTGCTCTTAAAATGCACAGTAGTGCCATTGCGCATTGAAGGTCAGGTCATATCAAACAGAGCGCTCGCTCCGTCCAGTTTAAACACGTTTAAACACGAAAAACCGTTCACACACAAAATGTCAAGCTCTCTAGATACGAACTTCGTATCTGCAGCCTGCTTTTAGGGGCGTATGAATCGCGACTTCGTATCTATCCCAACATCGTATAAACGATGTTCACGCAGGGACAATTTTCTATAAACATGTTTAAAACTGTTGAGTTAAACACGTTTATACTAATCATCTGTAGACAGGCGCGGATCCAGGATTTCTTAGGGGAGGGGGCCCAACTTTCTTCATTTTTGTTTGCTCCCGAAAATTGGAAAATCGCGCCGACCGAAAAGTCGCTCAGTGGGGGGGGGGGGGGGGGGGGGGGGGGGGTAGTGAGCATTTTTTTTTTTTTTTTTTTTTGGTCCTCGAAATTTTTTCAATTTGCACCCCCCCCCCCCTTGAGCGCCAGGGGGGGGGGGGGGGGCCCAACCCCCAAAAAAGGTAAAAATCACGTGATTTTACATGATTTTTTTCTCAAGGGGGGGGGGGGGGGGGGCCCGGCCCTGGATCCGCCACTGTCTGTAGATACGATGAATTTTAGCTGCGTGTGAAAAGGCTGATAATGTAACGTGTACCGTTAAAGGGATCGTGTAAAATATGAGATGCACGGCTCTACGTGTTATGAGATGATGTGCGCCTAACACGCTGCCATGCTAAATTTTTGCCCTCCTAAAGTTTCACTTTTTGTGTGGTACTGGTGGCAATGTAAGTGTTATAATTCATACTACTTTGAATTGATATGCCAAGGATCAGTTTGGTATATTTGGATTCACTTTGGAGTAGGTACGCATCGAGAGAACTTTGCAGACATTTTTCAACTTTGGGTGACCAGCAGTATATATTTCAGCCATAACATTGCTGTGTGCCCTCTTCATGTGGAGCTCTTCTGTTCAAAGTGTTCATCAATGCTGAATGTCCAACAATAGGAAAGCTTTGTTGAGAGTGCAACAATGGCATCATTTAAAAGAGAGAGAATGATGGTCTGTATAGCGACTGTTCTTTCAATCCTCCTGGGAATGCAAAGTCAACTGTTTGTGAATGCTCATGGTCCTTTCATACAGGATTGTCTTTCTCATGTCACAAATGGAACGAGATTACATCACAAAGGGTTCTGCAAAGCATATACATGCTACTATAGCAATTCTACTGCAACGTTTAATGTTGAACTTCTTAGCTGTGGAGATGTGGCATCTAACCCTGGCCCAAGGGGTAGCCATCACCTTCAAGCCTCGGGCACATCCCCCGGCAATGTTCATTATAACAGACATGAACTTCTTGAAGTTCGCTCTTCCACAGACATCAATCGTAATTTTCCAATTACAGAGCATGTGCTCGGCTGCATAAGGGAGTTGGGGATAGATGCATATGCAATTCCTCAATACAAGAAAACTCACAGAGGTGTGCGTGCTGGAGCCAGGAAGCAGCGTCAGATCCCAAACCGAATTACATTTGATAGACCTACTTTGGGTTATTGTAGAACAGTTGGCACTTGCCATGCCAATCTGAGATCTCTGCCATGCAATGATGAATCGAAGTTGAATTTCTGTTCAATAAATACTCAGTCGATACGGAACAAATCGATTGACTTTACTGAACTCGTACTGCAGCATAATTTAGATATCGTTGCCGTTTCAGAAACGTGGTTGCGTCCATATGACAGCGCAGTGATTGCTGAACTCACTCCCATGGGCTACTCATTTTTTCATGTACCTAGACAGAACAAAGTTGGAGGCGGGGTTGGATTTCTTCACAGATCAAACATACCTGTGCGTCAAAAGAGTGATCATTTGAAATTTGACACTTTTGAGTCTATTCACCTAGAAGTAACATGTAATTCAAAATCAGCCCGGGTCATAAACGTTTATCGTTCTGGTCGTGATAAACATGGGAACATTGTCGCTTTTGATAAGTTCTTAAAAGAATTTGAGAACATGATTGAGGACTATTTATTTCATCCGTCTGACATTTTGATATGTGGTGATTTCAACATCCATGTAGACAATCCTGCTGATTGTAATGCAAATCGCTTTAAGTCCTTACTGCAGTCACATAGCCTTGTGCAATATGTTAATGGGCCTACCCATATACGCGGCCACTGCCTCGATCTCCTGCTTACTCGAAGCTCTTCAGACCTGATTTCGGAGGTTCATTTTCATCCGGGACTCTCTGATCATTATGGAATCATGGCTACGATTAACCTTACCAAGATACCTCTTCTCTCAACTACGCTTAAAACTCGAAATTTGAAACAAGTGGACATTAATCAATTTTCAGATGATGTGTGTATGTCACTTTCAGGGATTAACATTGAACTTAATTCAGTAGACTGTGCTGTAAGATATTACGAGGAACAGCTCACTGGTGTTCTAGACAGACATGCACCGATCAGCACTAGGACTGTTCGATCGAGGCCGTCAAGCCCTTGGTTTACCGAGGATATCCGTTTAGCTAGACAGGCCTGTAGAAGATGTGAACGCCATTGGCGCAAAGCCAAGACCGCGTCTAATAGGGACAGTTTTAATCTGCAAAAAGATACTGTTCATAAATTGATCAACCATGCAATTACCGAACACTATTCAACAAAAATTGATGAAAGTCATGGTGATCAGAAGAAGTTATTCAGTATAGTGAAAGGGCTTCTCAACACTACAAGTAAACGTGTAATGCCCACAGCTGAATCAGATGAGGCCTTAGTCAACACTTTCTCTGAATACTTTTCAAACAAAATTGCTGAAATCCGCTCTATGTTTACACTGCATAATGCTGAATCCAAGATAGAGGATATACAGCTATCCTCAACAGCAGCTACAAAGATTCCGACTTTGGATACATTCTGCCCAGTAACAAAGAAAGAAATTGAAGCGGTCATTATGAAGGCTCCCAGCAAGTCCTGTGAACTAGATCCAGTCCCGATGTCTCTGATCAAACGATGTGTCAATGTGTTTTCTCCTTTTATTACTTCTCTGGTGAACAAATCTTTTGCTGAAGCCATTTTTCCAGATAGCCTGAAAATTGCCTACATTCGACCTCTGCTGAAAAAAGCAGGACTGGATGAGGAAGTTCTCCGAAATTACAGACCAATATCTAATCTGAAATTTCTTGGTAAAACACTTGAACGGGTTGTCTGTGCAAGGATCCATAAACATGCCAGTGAACATGATCTCAGCGATGCATTCCAGTCTGCATACAAGCCAAACCATGGCGTAGAGACAGCACTTTTGCGTGTTCACAACGATATTATGTGTGCATTCGATAATGGTGAAGTATCAGCTCTAGTGCTCCTAGATCTCAGCGCGGCTTTCGACACAGTAGATCATAAACTCCTCCTTTCACGTCTCAAGAGTCATCTGGGAATAGATGGACAAGCTTTGAAATGGTTTAAATCATATTTATTATATCGCCCTCAGTATGTCCGTATTGGTAGCTCAATCTCTAACCCTGTGTATCAAGATTATTCTGTTCCCCAAGGATCTGTTTTGGGGCTTATTTACAGTGTATACGAGTCCTCTGCGTAATGTGATTATGGAGCACAATGTACAGTACCATTTTTACGCAGATGACACTCAATTGTACTTACGGTTAAAACCATCCCAATGTAATGTTGATATTGGTATAAAAACTCTTGAGTCATGCCTTAGGTCGGTTAGTCAGTGGATGAATGATAACTTTCTGAGGTTAAATGAAGACAAAACTGAGTACATGTTGATTGGATCTGCCAGGCAGTTGAGTAAATTTTCTGCACAAAAGATCATGATTGGCAACTCAGAAATAAAATGTGTTAATCAGGTTCGTAATCTTGGAGTTTTGTTTGATGCTGGAATGACCATGAAATCTCAGATTTCAAATGTTGTTAGTTCAGCATCATTCCATATTCACAATATTTGGAGGATCAGAAAATATCTGAATCAAAAAGCCACTGAGCAGATTGTTCATTCTTTTATTACATGTCGTTTGGATATGTGTAATGCATTGTATACTGGCCTTCCTCAAAATCAAATATCCCGTCTGCAACGAGTTCAAAACATGGCAGCTCGGCTCGTCACTCTCCGCAGTAGATCAGACAGTATCTCAGATATATTAAAATCACTTCATTGGCTATCAGTCTCAAAAAGAATTATGTATAAGCTGTTACTCATTACCTACAAAACACTTCTTCATTCTTCACCCCATTACTTGTATCAGATTTTGAAACCGTACACCCCACAACGGAATTTACGTTCAGGTTCACAGCTCCAGTTATGTACACCCAAAACCAATAACAAATGGGGGGACAGGGCTTTTGCTAACGTTGCACCCAAACTATGGAACACTTTACCATTAGAAATAAGACAATCATCATCAGTTGAAATATTTAAGAAGAAACTTAAGCACCATTTGTTTATGTCGTAGTTTTAATATTGTAAAATTATGGCGTAGTGTTTATAGTGTATAATTATGTCGTAGTTTTAATATTGTATAATTATTTTGATGTTGTACAAAAGCGCCTTGAGCAGTTTTTAAGAATGGATATGTGCGCTTTATAAATTGACATTATTATTATTATTATTATTATTATTATTATTATGAGTGTCTGTGAAATGGTGTAATATTGAAGCCCTAAAAAAAAATGCAATTAAGAAGTGCCTCAAAAAAAAGGAAAAATCTTTGAGTGACCGGTTTTACCATACTCGTTTTTCCCAATAGACTGTAGTGTTATGAAAACCGTTTGGCAAACGGTTTTCAAAATCACGTAATTCCAATCATAAATATCTTGATTATCAGACAGGCGATCGGCCTGTAAAAGTCATGGGGTTCCTGACTGACCTAAAGGTTTATAATTATCATTGCAGCATGAGCTAAATCCAGAATTTTGTTTGAGAAACTGAGACAAAGTTACCGGATCCCAGTGGGGAAACTGAATTCAGACTAGGATTAAAAGTAGAGAACTGTACAACGAATCGTCTTCTTTATCTAATAATTTAAAGAAATGGCAAATCTTCCGCGCTTTGCGCGGGAGGGGGAAGGGGGGGGGGGAGCAACTGAATTCAGACAAGGATACGATACAACGAATCGTCTTCTTGCGCTAATGATTTTAATGAAACGTCACAGCTTCCGCGCTTCGCGCGGGAGGGGGAAACTGAATTCAGACAAGGACACGATACAACGAATCGTCTTCTTTCTCTAGTAATTTAATGAAACGTGAAAAGGATGGGCGAAAAAGAATTCAGACAAGGATTAAGAGTAATAATTTAATGAAACGTCAAAGCTTCCGCGTTTCACGCGGGAGGAGGAAACTAAATTCACACTAGGACACGATACAACGAAACGTTTTCTTTTATTGACTTAATGAAACGTGAAAGTTTTCGCGCGGGATGGGCGAAAAATGAATTCAGACACGTATTAAGAGTAATAAGTTATTGAAACGTCATAGCTTTCGCGCTTCGCGCGGTAGGGGCGAAACAAGAATTAAGAGTCGAGAACGTTACAACGGATCAACTAAAATTGCAGATGCTTCCTACTCTGGGAGGGGGTCAGAACCCCCTCCCGGACCCACCCCCGCTTGGTCGCTCCGCTACCTCGCCGCTGAAGCCTCGTTCTGTCGCTTCATCGTTTTACATAATTATATTTCATCCCATGCCATTTTGTGCCCCCCCCCGGTAAGAATTTCCTGGATCCGCCACTGATGCCCATACCCCTTGAACTTCGGGGACTCCACCCTTTGACCCCCGTCGGGGCTTTGCCCCTAGACCCCACTTTGAAAAACGTTTAGCGGGGCCTGCATGTGAGAGTTGGGAGATGCGGATTTTTTTGTTTTTGTTAGCCCCCTAACCGTTTTTGCTCATTACGCCACTGCACAGTATTGATGCAAAACTTGCATGTTTCCCTGTGATGCAGGCTCGGATTTTCTTGCTGAATGTATGCTTATCGGGATTGATATGTCTCCGTTAGGATCTTTGGCTAGCTTGCAAAACAACATCAAAAGTAAGATGATGGAAAGACAGCACTTGAAGGTCACTGTGGAAGAATCGTCATCCGCCCCTCTGAACTGAATCGCACATGGAATTGACGATAATTATTGTTCGCCGACGGTATTTTCTCGATTCGCTTGCGATTAATTTTCACTCCGCAAAATGATGACGTCACAATTTACAGGCATTTTCTAGCTTTTCTTTGGCAGCATAAAATGTCAAGGTCATGATACCATTCTATCCACGTGCTGTTGTTAGGAGATCTTCTAGACTTAGTCAAGGTGGTAGATTCATGGGCATACTAAATCTACCGGGGGGTGGGGGGAGTCGTCTCATTCTAGTATATCCCCACTCAGATTCCAATATTTAGTCTCTTTTATTCCTCAAGGTCATGGTAACACTCTCTGGTGGTGCATTCTAGAAGCCAATGCTCATCTCATTCTAGAATATCCCCACTCAGATTCCAATATTCAGTCTCTTTTATTTCTCAAGGTCATGGTAACACTCTCTGGTGGTGCATTCTAGAAGCCAATGCTCATCTCATTCTAGAATATCCCCACTCAGATTCCAATATTTAGTCTCTTTTATTTCTCAAGGTCATGGTAACACTCTCTGGTGGTGCATTCTTGAAACCAATGCTTAAAGGGAGTTTGTAACATTGTTGAGATGAGAGGAAATGATGCTAAGGTAGTGACTTCAATGCTAGATGTACACATAAAGAAAATCTGAAAGTTTGAGTAAAAACGGACCATTATTAACTATAAAAATTGGGAAAAACTGATCTGATCGATTCCTTAATTCTCCCAACTATATTATTACAATTTACAAACATTTTAGGTGAATTTAAATCTTCACAAAGCAATGAATTGGCTTTAAATACCATTCCAGACCATTTAAGTGTTGACAGATTTTTAAAAGCCTGTCTTATATCTTATTTTCATGGGAAAACGGTTGGGAGAATTTACTGTTAATCACTGTTAGAAGGTGTCGCACAGTGACACCTTCAAAGAAAACCGTAAATATCTTTGTGGTTTGAGAATTTTTTTTTTTCTTCTTTTTTTGTATGTTAGGGGGTTAGTACTGTAGAAGGAATATAATAAGTAACATTTCATACATAAATTACGCAATTTTTTCAATAACCTTCAACAATGTTACCGATTCACTTTAAATAGCATTTTAGTCAACGATTACTACATACATCATTACTAGCTAATTTGAAGGAGGTACAAGGGGCAGTTATCCCCTCCTGACTCACTGCTGACCAAGATAGGCCTATACTGGTTCATGTAATTTAAACAAATATATATGAGGGGATGGGGGTTGGTTAGGAGGGTGCATCAATAAGAATATAATTTACGTCATCTTGTCAATGTATTTACATCATACTTTTACCTTGCAGAACCTTAGCCCAATGACAGAAGGTGGCCCTCTAGTGTGATTAATATAAGGATAGGGTATGGGGAATGAGGCCTGTACAGTCCGACATGATTGCGCATTCATCATAAACGATTTATACAGTAATGATGCATTCAGTTTCAATCAGACGAAATGAAATGCATCAATACCTCGATAAAAGTGTTTTTTATGAATAAAAATTTATCCAACTTGTCATCTAGCAAACTGAAATCGGGGAGCCGGTATGTGAAGAAAAAATATGTTAAAAATAAGATATTAATACTACTACTGCTACTAACAAGAAGCCAAACCCCCTGACAATCAGGTGACTATTGTGTCTTGACTCTCCTGGGTCTTGCCATATCGAAATGTATTACAATCTAATTTGCTTCTTCAAACAATCATAAATCATCTTTGTTATATCATAGGTTCTAATAAATGAAACACAACTCAAAACAGAGACACAGAGACAGAGGCGGCGGAGCGACTTCCAAAGTGGGGGGGGGGGGCACCAACAAAAAGGGGCACTTTGTGGAAAAAAGGGCACCTTCAAAGGGAAATCTCAAAGCGAGAATATACAATTTTTAGACATTGGTATATACCCTATAATTTGATTACATTATCAGGGATGATTTCAATATTTGTTTCTCTTTTTACATCGTATAAAATATTGCTTTAGCATCATACCTTGCAGTTGGGTGTGATGGTCGAAACAAATCATTTGCGAGCGAGGAAAAATATAAGATTTGTGAGGTCGCAGTGCGGAAACTACATCTTATAAAGAGGAAAAAACCAATCCTCATTGGGTTATAAATAAGCACATTCTCATAACAGTAAAACTGAAAAGACATTTGATAAGTAACATAATTATAACATTTATAAATGCGAGCGAGCGTAGCGAGTGAGCTTTGGGAGATATTGCTCTTAGTCGCTTGAAATTAGGGGCACGTTTAATGATGAGAGGAAAAGGGGACACTTATTAGACAATAAAAGGAGCACGTGTCAAAGTGCAAAGGGTTATTATCACAGGTGAAAATGGGGCACTCACTAGGGATGAAAAGGCACTTATGAGAATGGAAATTGGGCATTTGTCGACGGAAAAGAGGCAACCATCAGATTTTGATAGGGGACATTTCTGAAAAAAGGGATAGGTTCCTCATAAGAAAGGAAAAGGGGGACGTATCATTGTTAAAAAGGTTAACTTTATCAGAGGTGAAAAGGGGCACACACCATATATGAAAGAGGCACTTATGAGAATGAAAAATGATGTAAATTTAGTACCTCTAATTTTATCAATTTCGCAATGAAATATAGTAACAATGGTGCAATGGTATACACCTAGTAACATCAACATTGAATGGAAGAAATCATGTGCTGTTCATGGCAATTTTTCCTTTGTTATAATTTTTTTCTTCTAAACACAATTTTCTGAGGAAGAAAGGCAAATTTCATGCATATCACAAGTAGTCCTCGCCCCTTTAGCTTTCTCTTCGCGAGTGGTTTCATTGGAATTAATCGTAAAACTCCCTTCGCTTGTGTTTAAATAAAAAAAATACATTACCGGGCCATATCTGAACAAGCATTTATTCTTTTTTTAGGGTTCCATGTTATTTCTTACAATAATGGACAGTCCATTGACTCAATGATGATCATACTCAGTCCATTCAGGGATTCCGAAAATATTTATTTTTGTTACAATGCTCAGTCCATTGTCATTTATTACCTGGTAACTAACATACTACATAGGTTCAAATGATCCTCAGGTAATTGAACTATGATAAATGTTTAGAATGTTTAGCGCCATCTCCAACAATCCAACTGTAATCTCGTAGGAGGACATATCCGTGAGCCGGGGCGTACAGAGGATTTTTTCAGGGGGAGGGGGGGGGGGGGGGGGGGGGGAGGTGATTTAACATTTTTAAATCTGGCCGAACATTTCGCAACGACTCAGCCAGCCGCTGAATAAGCGGGGGGGGGGGGGGGGTAAGAGGACACTTTTTTTCTTTTTTGGTCTCGAAATTGAAATTTTGAAATTTTGCTCCGTTGGGGGGGGGGGGGGGGGTAAGGTCAGCCATTGGCAAAGAGGGAGGGGGGGTTGCTCCAAAATACACAAATAAAAAAAAACTGAACCCCCCCCCCCCCCTGCGTACGCGCCTGTTCGTGAGAATTTGACAATCGTAATTTCACTCTTACTTGAGAATGTTTTTGTAATGGGGGGCGCGGGGGGGGGGGGTAACAGAAATTGAATTCAAGTTCGACACGCGCATGATATTTCTTCCACAGACGCTTGACAAACTGAGATCGAGGTTTCATTGGACGATCTCAATTTTGTAGTCTGTCAAAGGTTACTGGGAATTCCCAGTCAATAAAAATAGACTGACAAACTAGATATTTGCATGTGTATACTACCACTTATGATTGGTGCACCACTACATTGTGAAGGCAGAGAGTAAGTCATGTTTACTGAATTCATATAACACCCAGACTGATACGTAGTGACGGAAAAAGAGGTGAGTGAATTAAAATGTCCGTGTCATTTCCAAAAGAAATGCAGTGTCGGACATTTTCCAATATATTCGTTTTAACTTGTCGTATTATATACCTGTACAAGGCTGACTCCCAGGCACTTTTTAGTTTAGTTTTTTCAATCTGGTCTAAAAAAACATAATTTTCCTTCGACTGAACTAGTTGGGTTTGGATCTAGATGTCTTTTTTGAGGTGACATACATGGAGAGCGATTGAGCTATAGACGAGAATGAGAATGACGTGCGTTTAGAAAATGAAATCAGTTTGGTAAACCATGAGGCATGAAGAAAAAAGGCTGCAAAAATAAAAATATAAAACAGAGCTTTGAAACTAGACCATAAGAGTTTATTGTCGCATTAGAAAACTTTGGATCATTTTGATATCGTTCATAAGTATAACTTCTCAGCGTCTGTTTGTCATGGGTGAAATGTGACGATTTTGGTGTGTTATTGCGATTTGAATTACAAAGTTGTCATGCATTATTATTCTTACATTTTATGTGAAATATTTCACTTTATTATTCGGTTCTTAATATAGCTAACATTTCAGCTTATGATTCTGCCAAACCAGAGCAATATAATTTCATCTGTACAATCATGATGATTTTGTTTAAATAGTATATTCCTACGTGCATAAGTACGTGTTTATATTTCTGTTTTCGATACCTCACCAGCTTTAAAATTAGTACAAAATGTTGCATACTGAGATATAGAGTTGTTTCAAAGCCTAGACTCAGTCATGTTAACTGTTAAGAATAAGGTATGTTTATCTGCATCAAATGGGAAGGGAGATCATGGAACGTAATTTTTTTTTCCCGTTCAAATTTCACGAAGTTTGTAAAACTTGGTGTTATGCACTCTTAATTAAAGGTACATAATATAATCGAGACAATTCGAGATACTGAGATGAATAGCACACGTTTAAAACTCTTGGTATAAGACTCCAAAGCAAGATTATTTCGCTCGACGGATGTGCAGCTATACAATTTGGACTCATGGTATGACTAGGGTGATGAGAGTTTAAACTCACATCTCCCTTGTATGACATTATCACCTATAGGCCTATATGATACCTGGTTTCATATTAATGACAAATTAATGTTATGATTATTTTTTCAGATAACAAAGGCGCTAAATGTGAATGTTAAACTACATTTCTAAGACTCAATTCTAAATGTTTTGTTTTAGTTTCCACGGTTTACCATTAACCATAGGCTCCAACTGATGCAATGTAGTAAACGTCAGGGTTTTACAAAATTTCTGCTAGCATAACTAGTTGCGATGCATGTTGTTGTCCAGGCTAGTGGATATGTTGTTTGATTGTAAATCACATGGTTCGCGGTTTGAGTTCCACCGCGGCATTAATGTCCTTTTGTAAGACAGGTGGCTACATTTGTCCTAGTCCACTGCCTGGACTGTTCTCTACATGATCCGTGCGCGCTCACATATTACTAGTACACCATAATATGCACGTACGGAAACAGAGCCTGAGAACTGCCTGGACTGTTCTCTACATGATCCGTGCGCGCTCACATATTACTAGTACACC